>JABUQX010035817.1:10000-17498 GCA_015478945.1 Trachelipus rathkii | reverse complement strand
AAAAAAAAAAAAAAAAATAAAAAAAAAAAAAAAAAATTATTGTTAATTAATTATAGTAATATGATTAGAAAGGCCTATTTAGAGACCTTTTATTGGTTACTCGTGAAGTAAATAGACTTTCTATTAAATTTTTGCTTTTTTTTAAACTAAAGAATTACCCCAAGGATATACCGCACCGATGGCAGGAGAAGTCGGGGTACTTTCGGCCTTCGGGGAACTATCGGGGTAGGACTAATTTCAACCCCCTCCGGAGAGGGCTCTCCGGAACCCCCGCGGCTTTAGTATTTGCGAGTGGTCGCGGGGGCGTATCCTCCGCCCCTCCCCTACGGTGTATGGGAAAACGTCCCCCCCTGTGTTGCCCCGTGCGGCTCGAAGCCCACCTACATTGCCGGTAATATATCCGTTTACAAGAATAATAATATTATATATATATATATATAATATATATATACGTAAGTATATATACTATATATTATATATATAGTATTATTATATATATATATATATATATATACTATATATATATATAATAATACTATGTCCCAGCTCCCCCCCAAAAAAAAAGCCCAATTTTTATGGTTTAATTTTTTTTGTTTCTGTTTTTACATTTTCCAAACTAAAATTTTACTAGGATTTCCAAAAATGTATTCTTTTCCGCTGTAGCTATTGTAGTTTCGAGATTTGATTTTTTTTTTTTTTTTTTGTTTTTTTTAACACAGTTTCCATTCCTCTGTAACATACTTGAAAGGATGTCCAAACAATGTATTCCCTTTCCTTGTAGCTATTGTAGTTTTGAGATATGGATTGTGGCTTCTTGTCTATATTAATATAATATATAGATATATAATATATTATATTATATAATATTATAAGTATGATATATATATATTATATATATAGTATATATATATATATGTATATATATATATTATATATTAATAGTATATATATATATATATATATATATATATATATATATATTATTATATATATTATTATAGTATATATTATATATATTAATTAGTAATATAATATACTTATATATAGTATAATACCTATATATAGTATATAACTATATATATATATATATATATATATATATATATTATATATATAGTATATATTATATATATATATATATCATATATATAAATTTTATATATATACTAGCTAATATTATATATATATAATATATATATATATATATATATAATATATATATAATATATAGTATATATCATATTATTATATAGTATATATGAGTATATATATACTATACATAATATATGATATATATAATATATATATATATATATATAATATATTATACTATATTATTTATATATATTGAGTATATATAACTATATTATATATATATATATATATTAATAAATATATATATTATATATATATTATTATATTTTTAATTTTCTAAACTAAAAAATTTTTTTTAAAAAATATTAACTTGTCCGAATGGCATAAATTCTTTCCATAAAAATAAAAAAATACTTTTCTACTCCAGAAAAGATTCTCACTACTATATATAATATATATATACCTATGATATTATATATATATATATATATATATATATAGTATATATATATATATAATATATATAATATATATTATATATATTATATATATATATATATATATATAATATATTATTTATATTATATTATAGTTATATAATAACTTATATAAAAACTAAAATTTATACAATCAAAAAGGGTAGGGCAGAAATATGAACTAAAATAAATTACTAAAATAAGCAAAATAGAAGATTTTTTTTCTAGGCCCCTTACCGCCCCCCTCTAGGCTCCAGCGCCCACAAGGGTGCGTTATCGCCCACTTTGAGAAAGACTGATGAATGTGTATTTCAAATTTTCACATTGAAACAATTATTGAGAAAATGAGAGAGAAGGGAGAAGAAGAGGAGGAATTTCTTGCATTTAGGTTTTATGGCCTGTGCTATCAGGGCGTATGAGAAGATTAATAAGGGAAAGCTCTGTGACACGGTAAGCTTCAGAATGAAATCAAAAGTAATGTACGATGGTGGGACCAGAAACAGGATTAGATGTAATTATAAGCTAGTATAATGTGAAGAGTTAGCTAATCAGTGTTTCACGGAAGGCTTAAGAATTACAAGCTTATTTAAAAGACTACGGCATATAAACCGCATAAGTTTGTAACAAGAGGCAAGGAAAGTTATAGAGTAAGCTTGTATAAATAGCTGTTGTTTAAGTGCAGCATTTTCATTAGAAAAAGTAATTGTGCACAAGCTTGGCCCCCTTATTTAAAGAAAGACTTAGATATGTTAGAAGAGATTGCAGCACTAGAGCAAACAAGGGATGATTTCTGGCCGGGTCTTTGAAGGGGTAAGAGGTTATATGGAGGAGAGGCCTGAAAAGAAGTTAAGCCATGATTTCGGCAGAAAGGAAATTTCTCAGAGGGAATGTTGATACAAGTCTAAAAAATATTTACCCTCTATTGATAATTGTAGGAGACCAATAAATATCTTCTAGTTAGAGCACGGACGGGAGGCGAGACCAAGGGACATAGTAAAGAAAAAAATTAAGAAAGCATGCATCTGTGGGATATAAGAAAGTCATTCATTCAGTAAGGTTAGGATGTATTAAAATTTTGGATGGTTGCCACAGGTAGAATTGTTGAGTTGCGACTCGGATTTGAACATTTAAGAAAGGCATTGGTTACGTATAGGATGTTTGGGTATTCATGTAGTGTATTTTGACTAAGCCAAATACATGGCGGCGGGTTTTTAGTTATAGTAGTTGTTAAGGTTAATCTGCATGTTACTATAAAGTTATTAAAGCTTATAGTGTGGTTTGCATGTACTTTAGCTATATTTTTTTTTATTTTTTTTTTAGTTGTAGACTTAGTGTATGCTATCCCCTCCAATGGCGATGCGTCTTGTAGTGGCGGAGGGGCTTACTCCACCTAGGGACAGTCTGCGCCTTAGCAGTAGCGGAGGTCGCTGGGGGAAAACTAAGTTGCCGCCCAATCCACGGTGGAACAGCATACGCCAAGGGATGCATGGCCAGAGGGAAGTTCGGTCTCAAGTATGCGAACTCAGGATACCAGGCGACCTCCTGTTTCAATTTAGCCTTCCCGCAGTATGAGGCTCTGCTGCGGGTGACCGTATAATTCCTCAGTTTTACTTATTCTTTTATGGATACGAAAAAACTTTTACAGGGGGGCACCCCCTTAAGTGCCCCACTCCCAAAGGCCTCAAGGCCTTCTTTGGATTCTCCCGAAACTTCAACTGAAAAGGGGCTTACAGTCCCTGTCAGGGGGGTGGAAGAGGAATTCAACTTGGCTGCTGCAACCCAATTAGGGGATACAGCATCTAATATCGAGGAGTCTATTCAAAAGCTCCAACTAACAATGCCGCGCATTTCAGGCGCGGCCAGAAGAAGATATAGGTGGCTGATGAAGAACGTGCACGATCCTTCAGAGCGCCCCGGCAAACTAGCTCTCGTGCCATTGGCCCCCGTCTGCGGAAAAAAGGAGCGCGCCATTAGTGACTCTACGCTCAAGGGGGTGCCAAAGGAAACCTTAAGGACGTGAGCAGTGATGCGAGCGCAAGCTGCCCACGCTACCTTCAAGTCCTACCTTGAATACAATTAGAATAGGAATAGTCTCTAAAGACTATCCACAAGGAATCTTGACAATGGAACAAAACTTAAGGCCATACAAGAAGGAATCCTGGGCAGGATCGTGGAACTAGTTGGCGGGCACTACTCAGCCAAAGTTTCACGGCTCTATCCTCAAAACCAGGGTGGGTGCAGTTCAACTGCGACGATGAGACCACAGCATGAGTGGCTGAAACTCGTTGTTGGACAGTTGAAACTTTGGGGAGGGGGCAGATCTAAGGACAGTGGAGGGGATGAAATTCCCCGACCCATAGTACTGGATGGTCTCTTCCAAATTAGTGCAAAGGATTGGGAACGAAAGATCCTAAATCTTTGTAAAGCATAGAACCTTGGCCGAGCATGACGAGTGGAGGGTCCTGAAAAGGAAAGAGAGGGGCGATTCTGTGCACTCGTCCTTTCTCTTGACCAGCACTCTGAAACCAAACTGAGAGCCCAAAACCATCTGCTCAGCTATAGATTTGATACTGTTGGACTCAGGAAGAGGAGCGGGAAACCCGAGGGGGGAAGTAGGCTCCCCACCTCTGGCGAAACGGCCTCACCTGAGGACTACACTCCGAAGGGAAAGGGGAAAACCTTGGCTCTTAAAGGAAAGGTAACACCCTCTGGTTCACAGCCAAAAAAGAAAAATCAAACTGCATAAAGTGGGAAAGAAGGCCAAACAAAATCGGCCTGGCAAAGGGATCAAGTCAGAACCCCAAACCCAAATCTGCATAATGGATAATAAAAACAATTTGAGCTGCCTTCAAATTAATTTGCACCACGCAAAGGCAGCAACTGATGCTCTCGTCCGGACCTTTGTATGCGAGAGGCTGCAAATAGCCCTCATACAGGAGCCATGGGTGAGAGAAGGAACAATCAAAGGAATACCAAGGTGGAATGGGTAGCTGCTTTACTGTCGGGGATCATGGCGCGCTCTGCGGCGATGGTCTCGTGGTGGGGTCAATGCCCCTATCCATGCCGGAATTGCGACCACAAGGGAACCTAATAGCAGGCGCCTAGTTAGAGGTGCCAACTGGCGCGGGGTGTGTGCAGAGGCAGTAATTTGCCTCGGCATTACTTTTGCGGGGACTCTAATGAAGCACCTCCGGAAGAAATTCACAGGCTTGCTCAATACTGTCAGCGGACCTGCAGGGGACTGATTTTGGGATGCAATGCAAATGCCCATCACACCCTGTGGGGCAGCAAGGACATCAACAACAGTCAGAATTAAAATCACCTATGCCTCAATTGTTTGGTGGCCGAAGGTTGAACAACGGACTGCACAAAATAAACTGCAAATATTGCAAAGGCTTGCATGCCTAGCGATGCACAGGCGCAATGCTACATGCCCCTGACTGCAGCCATGGAGGCCACTGGATAGGCATCTTCCTCTGCTATTTGCACATTAGGAGGGGAGGCCAGTCATGTGCAACAGACTGGCCATTCTTGGTCAAATTAAACAAAGAACTGGACTTGGACACCTTCGATTTTTGGAAGATGTACCAGAGTTACAAAAGGGTATTGTAGTTTCGGACTTAATGCCAAAACAAAAAAGCTTTGGAAAGAAGTATAAAATCCTTCTTACAAATAGTTCAACTTGGGATAATGGAGGCCCTAAACTTGAATCAGGAACCATCACGTGGTACACTGATGGATCGGTGATGGATGGTTGGACTGGCGCGGGACTGGCGCGGGACTGGTCAGACCAAACTGCAGGTGCAGTATAGCCCTGGGTGCTTTTCCCAACATCTTTCAGGCGGAGATTTACGCTATAATGGCTTGTGCCAGAATAAACATAGAAAAAGGGATGCGAGGGGCAAAGATCGTGTGGCAACTGATAGTCAGGCGGCTATCGGGGCTCTGAGCTCCTGCACGTATGACTCCAAACTGGTTTGGGGAATGTTCAAACGTACCCTAAAGTAACTTGGCTCAACACCACAGAGTTAATCTTGATGTGGTGCCGGGGCCATCAAGATTGTACCCAGGGCCAATGAGGAGGCTGATACGCCCTCGCTAAGGAAAAGGAGCACAGAACGCTACTGTGGTCCCGGAACCCTTTGTGAAACTTCTTAAGGCCCACGTTAAAGAATCTCTGACACAATGGAGAATACAAAGCCCCATGACCAATTACTGGACTAGCATCCCTGGTCTCAGACAAGCTAAAGATCTGATTGATCTTTCTCCGAGAAAGGCAAAGAAAGTGCTTGCTCTGAGTAGATCTGACTTCGAATTTTGACTGGAATTTTGACTTGGACATGGGCCAGTCAGATATCACCTTAAGAAAATGGGAAAAGTTGAATGTGATTCATGCCGATACTGCCGTGAAGCAGTAGAAACGGCAGAACACATTCTATGTAATTGCGAAGCTTTAAGCTGGCAAAGATATTGGTATTGGCAGAGGGATGTACTAAAGTCTTACGATATCAAAACTTCGTCTCCTGGAAAAGTCCTGAAATTCCTGCGGAAAATCGGGATGAACCAGGAATTTTAATAGACAAGGGCGTGTCACAAAAGATTCAAGTGGGTCGCAGTGACAAGGGGCCTCAATAGAGACCACCACCCTAACAATCTAATCTAATCTAATCTAATCTAATCTAGTGTATGCTATGTAAGTTATTGCCATGCCCTAAGGTGCTTTGTGGATTTGCATGAACATGTTTTAGACTTTGTGTATACTATGCAAGTTATTGACAAACCCTAGAGTGCTTTGTGGATTTGCATGAACATGTTGTTTGATGATTGATTCTGTAGGCTTGACTAAGCCAGTCTCGATGGGCCCATGTGGGTTCTTACTGTCATTTTATTTCTAATGTTCTAATGTTCTAAAAATATCTATTTTTGGCTGAAAATTGAGGACGGAGACAGTAACAGGGAACAGAGTAAGGCTTGTTGTCCGAACACTCAAACACTTTAGTTTCGGTTAAGAATATGATATGAGGTTTAGAAGAGGAGGGGTGATGGTCAACGAAGAAGAGGGGTGATGGTCAACAAAGTGAAAATTAGAGAAAATATCGTAACCGCACCAACCCATCCACCAGAGGCCGTCAACTCCCAAGTTGTGATGGGAGGAGGGAGGGTGAGGGGTTACTTTTGGAGGCTCCCCCCTCTTGGTTTCTCCAATGCTATTCGTGTCCATGATCGGTTTTTTTTTAAAAGGAATGTTGTATGTAATTGTGTGTATATGGTGTGTGAATATAGGAGAGCCTACTCCAGTGTAAGAAGAAAATGGAGATGAGTGCGAAAGGGAGCGAAACATTGGACGCATATATATATATATATATATATATATATATATATATATATATATATATATATATATATATATATAATATTATCATTATATATATATATATATATATATATATATGTATATGTATATATATATATGTATATATATATATATATATATATAGTATTATATTATATTATATATATATATATATATATATAGATATATATATATATATATATATATATATAATTATATATATATATATATATATATATATATATATATATATAATATATATTATATTTATATATATATATATATATATTATATATTACTCATATAATAGTATATATATATTATATATATATATAGATATATATATATATATATATAAAGTATATTGAAGGGGGCGTAAGTGTGTTGACTTGAGAACCACCTTCAATAGAGGGACGTTTGATGTTGAAGAGGTTGAAGCGTTGTCACGACAAAGTGGCGTTTCTTCCCGGAGGCTTTGCTAAGGAGCTACCAATCAGTAGTGGGTCAGCAGCCTCCTTGACCCAGATGCCACAGATTCTTATCGGCTAGTGCACAATTTGCCGCGAGCACACTT
>JABUQX010035817.1:0-5000 GCA_015478945.1 Trachelipus rathkii | reverse complement strand
ATATATATATATATATATATATATATACTATTAATATATATATATATATAGTATATATATATAATATATAATATATAATAATATTATAATATATATATCATGTAATATATATTATTATATAGTATATCTATATATATATATATATAAATAATTATATATAATATATCTATTATTGCATAGGAAAAATGTATAATAATATATCTTCGTGCGGCAGGTTTATGAGAATTAAACGCAAAACAAAAAAAACAAAAACAAAAATCTAAGAGCGAAGGCAGAATTAGAATTAGAAACATAATGACTTATTACTACCATCTAGATGCAAAGGCGTAATCAATCTGTAATTGAGGTGGGAATGAAAAAGTAGTAACCGCAAATTACCCACTACAGAACCGCAAGGACGCTTCAAACCGAGATACAATATATACTAATCCCATTGTAGTAAATTCCCCTGGAGAAATGGATTTATCTTGATAACTTGCTAAATTTTTGCATATTCATAATTGGTATCGCGCCACGCCCGGACTTTTCGCCCGCCCGAAAAAAAAAAAGAAAAAAAAAAGAAAAAAAAATGGGGGGGAAAAAAACATTTTTTTTTTTTTTTTTGATCTAAGATGATGAAACAACTTTTCCATGCTGAGGTTTTTAAAACCAGCTTTAAACTAGAACGAGAAATGTCTTGAGAATCAGAGCGTTATAATAATAATAATAATAATATAATGAGAATAATAATTATAATAATAATAATCATAATAATAAAAATAATAACACAACACAACAAAATAATAATAATAATAAGTAATAACATAATAATAAACTTATTATTATTTTATTATTATTATTATTATTATTATTATTAATTATAAGAAATATTTTTATTCCTTATTTTAAATTAAGACTTCTATGACTTATTAATTAATGCTTGTATTACTTACACATATTATATGCGCATTATTATTACTCATTATTATTATTATTATTTAAATGATCATATCATCGAACTTTATTGTTATCTTGATTAACGTCTATCTATTTTTTATAAATTTTTGTTTTATTCATAAATATAGCTGATACTCCTACTTCTCTTTTATTAACGTTATTAAAACACCTAACATTACTCAAGGACCCTTTAATTACATATATATATATATTTATATATATTATATATAATATACTATATATATATATATACTATATAATATAATATATATATATATATATATATATATAATATATATATATAAATATAATATATATACTATAATATCCACGCCGGCTGGTAGTTACCTTGAAGTGGTGGGTGGGCTCTCTGGGATACTGTTGGGCGGGATATTCTGCCCTTCAGTGTCCTAGAGCGAAAAACTGCTTTTTTTTTTTTTCTTTTTTTTTCACACCCATTATCCTTTCAATCAATTGTATAATGTTGACCTCCCCTTTTCCCATCACAGCCCCTTGGGCCATCCGGTGCCTCTTCCCGCATGGGTTTTCAGTTCACTCCACACTTCCTCCCCGTGGATGAGGGTACCGTTGAAAAACCGGTCATGTTACACTCACCTCTGAACGGCGGGCCGCCATTGTAGGGAACCTGAGCCCTGGCTAACCACTGGGGAGGCTGTTCTGCACTTTGTGTGTATAATCTCAGGCTTTGCGTGAAGACTATAGGTGCCGTGTGGTAAACGGGTGGCACCGACGTAAGAGTTCTGGAGGATCTTCCCGAGGGGCCACATCCATCAGCCCACAGCCCACCCCTGACGGGTGGGGTCCGGTGTTGTGTGGGTCTCCTGGACTGTTGACCCTGCTGTTGAGAGAAGGAATTACCCTTCCTTATGAAATATCACGCCTTTCCAGCACATCCTGTTATTTACGTTTATATCTCATTTGCATTATTGTTATGCTGTTCATCCATGGAGACGAAGTTTTGTGGTAAAAAAAATTTAATGGAAAAAGGCCCTTGAACGAATAACGCGTGGTTTAAAGACCAAGTGAGCTAAACAATTCAAACAACCAATTACCACTATCAGGTTACCAGCCTGACCCTACAACGGTCCGCTACTACTTCTAGACCTGGTCCTATGATGTGCTTTCTTCTTCTACACCTGAGGGTCTTTCGCCAAATTCTCATCGATTTCGTCCGACCAGCAAACCCCGAAACACCTCAGGTGCCGCCACGGTCCGGGCAATCCGCAAAGGTGCCCCATCCCCCGTAATAGCGTTCTCATTCGTTTACTCCATTTGCTGCACCCCCTCCAGGAATTGTCAGCAAGACATATCATTCTCAGATGTATTATAACATTGCGATCCACTACCTCAAGCTCTTACTGAGCACAGAACCATTCTCTCAAGTAGGGCACTTGAAAAAGTCCTAGAGTTGAAGGCCCTCCAGTCACATTGATGAGGAATGGGTCCATTCTCGTAAAATCTGCTAACCGAATCAAAGTTCCATTCTGTCATCCTTAACGTTCTCTCGCAAATATTTCCTTCTTATTTCTTATCTCCTGATGAAATAAGAAATACATCTAAAGGCACTATTTATTGTTATGAACAGAAAGACGAAGATAAAGCTGTCATTTTGGAAGAACTCCAAACAGAAAGATTTTCCGTTACAAACATTTATAGATTTTCCCCTTCGCCGGGAAACTCCTGGCAAACCAAAATCCCCGTTTACTGCCGACTTTTAATACCCCCTTATCCCCCTACAAAGGTCAAAATAGGGTTTACAAGTCACAGTGTTCGCATGTTATCCCTCGACCCAGACGTTGCTTCAATGTCAACGGTTTGGTCATCCCCCGAAAATACTGTAGGGGACATGGAGACATATGTCCATATCTGCGGAGATTATTTCACAAGTCCAATGTGAAAATAGCCCCTAACTGCAGAAACTGTAAAGGACCCCACAGTGCCTTCCTCTTTCAAATGCCCGTCCTTACCTGTTTGAAATAGGAGGGTTTTCGAGCTATGACCAATAACATAAATTTGAGTAGGAGAGAATGGCGTACTCGCCAGCTCAAGGAAATTGGTCAGACAAGATCAATAATCAATCTTACGGCACATATTGCAGCTGCCCCCCAGCCCTCCGCGTGTTAAATGGCCGCCATACACAACCCTATCCTAATAGAACTCCTCTCTTAAATTCCGTTGAAACTCAGGCAAGTACTGCAACCTGTCTACCTGTACTGCCCACACTACCAACTTCTCAAAGAGTACAAAAGCAGCCCTTGATTCAATCTCCCGTCCAAAAAGCCATCAACAAGCCTATCCTGAGTATTAACTCAACAAGCTAGCAATGAAACTAAGCTAGCTCATCCAACTACAAAATTTGGAAAACACTCCCCCTGCCAGAACACACTGTCCCTGTACTGCACCAGAATTTGTTCACCAAACTTAATGGCAAGAAAATATAGAGCTACCTAATTCTTAAACAATAACACAGTAACCCCAGATGTAAAAAATGCAACTCAGAAGAGACCTCGCTATAAGTCTACTGAGACAAATGCAAAGGCTTCAAAAGACTGTACCCAAACAATCCCAGCTAATGAACAACCCACCAACCAACCATCTAATAGTCTACAAGACAGTTTTAGTTCTTCTGATTCTTCCTATAACTCATCTCCCGAGTTTCCTTTATCAGCTCTCTCTAAGGGATTCTATACCCTAGAAGATAAATTGGATAACAGCTCCCAATGGAGCTTGATTGCGATGACCATCTATCTTTTAAACTCTCCCCCCGCTACCATCGGTCTGATACTGGTGCTGGCGTTCCCTGCCGCTTTCTGCCCTCCGAGAAAAAGTTGAAATGGAAACTGTTCAACGTAAACGTCGC
Source organism: Trachelipus rathkii (assembly GCA_015478945.1). Taxonomy (NCBI): domain Eukaryota; kingdom Metazoa; phylum Arthropoda; class Malacostraca; order Isopoda; family Trachelipodidae; genus Trachelipus; species Trachelipus rathkii. The sequence continues at coordinate 1,183 of JABUQX010035817.1, read as the reverse complement.
AAATGCTCTAAGCGTTCTGGTCTGTTTGGAGCATGAAGATAGACCCCAGAGGTCCCCATTCTCCAATCAAACTGCCCAATTTCCCAAAACAAAATCACCCACATGATGAAGTACTGGAAAATTCTCCAGAATCAGACCTTGCAATTCCATCCAATCCCATATTTGGAAATCGATGTCGTAACCCCAACACATTCTCAGAAAGACAATACCCTTCCGGTTATCACCTTCCTTCCCCATTTCCATGGAAACAAACCCATATCCCCCTCCCACTTTTCTGAATCTGCTTGCCAAGCGAATACTGATACCGCTCTCACTAATAAATATGAGCATTACGAATGCTCTTCTATTAACCAACCAAACCCACATAACAAGTTGGATTCGGTTGAATTTAACTTATCTCACATTCATGGTGAAGCTCTTTCACCTAAATACATCTGAAAACTCCTCCCTAAAAGATGTCATACACCTAAAAAATCTCTGGTGTATGCTACCCTTTTCCCCACGGTTTTGTTCCATTCCTCGTGAGACCACGTCCCACACCTTCCCTCTAATCTGAACCCAGCCTCTAACAATTACCCCAGTCACATAGAGACAATTGGTCTCTAATATACCACCATCATAATATTCATTAACTCACCATGACTACTTTCCTTCATGGAATTGTCGTGGCTTATTACTCTAATTTCGAAGAACTTGTTCAACCAATAAACATATGTACACCAAAGTATATATGTTTGCAGGAACTTGACTATGTCATCGTGACTTCTTTCAACCATCTGAATATAAATCGCCGTTAACTTCTATAGAAAGAGGTGACAATGATAGGGGAGGGGCAGGAATACTCATTCACAAATCTATCCCCTATTCCCAGTCCCCTCTCCAAAACAAACTTCAATGCGTAGCGGCAAGAATTCACTTGTCCATCGACATTACTATATGTTCAATCTACTTAGCTCCGAGTAAGTGAATTTACTTAAGGTCGACTTACTGATCTTTTTTAAAAACAGCTCCTACTCTCCCGGTTGTTTATACTAGGGTGACTTCACACCTCCGCACCTCTTACTGGGGTGACTCTGTCCACCTTCATCTAAGTCAAGATCTTATAGTCTCCTAACCGCCTTTTCCTGGGATGCCTTAACACGAACTCCCAACCTATGAACGTTTAGATACAAACACTTCTTCC
>JABUQX010035816.1:22500-23838 GCA_015478945.1 Trachelipus rathkii | reverse complement strand
GTACATCTTCTGGTGACTCCCGGGCAAGCAAGAATACCCAGCCTTCAATTATAAAAAATACATTTTTTAAAAAATTTTAAAGTTGGCAGACATATTCCGTAGAATTTTATCTCATTTTTAGAGACAAACTCCCAACTTTTTTGGTACCCAACAGCCTCTTGTCTCATGCCTACCCACTCGTGATGACGTCAGAGGTCTATAGGAGTTCATAGCTCCTCCCACTTATGGTATCACGAACGAACGTATTATTTCACTCGTTATTTCAGATAAATTTTTAAATATGATTTCATATTAATTCGAAAAATATATTATCATTAATCGGCACCATAAAACATTATAAAAATAATTTTAAACAGATAGATCTTCCTAATCTAATTACCATACTTAATAAATAAAATACAATAATTTTTTTTTTTAATATGGGAATTCCCGGCATGCATTTAAAACCCGATCTTAAAGACCTCACAAAAATGTTTTAAACTATAAATTTTCTTATTCTTAAAAACAATTACCAATTTCATTTCTCAAAAGGAATATTTCTTATATCATCTAACGGTCACTTTTACAAGGCCGCTTCACACGAAATTTTAAAATATAAATTTTTGTTACACATAACTCTATTACATTTCTTTCTCTTAAAAGAGAAAGTTTTATTACCTTCTTTCACGGAAAATCTTTCGAAGCCCGTGTTACAAATATATCTTTAAGTCTTATTTACAAGTTCAACCTTCTTTCCCTCCCGATTTTGGGGGATAAGAGTAAGAATGATGGGGATACCCTCATCCTTATACATTGTAAAAGTTTATTTCCATATACACAAGACTCTTATAATTATTATATGACAAAAAGAAATCTATCCGCTTTTCCATTATTTATAACATCATTATGCCGACGAGTTACAATATATTTTAATTACTTTTAATAAAACAAAATAATTACGAAATTAAATTTGCACTTCAACAAAAAATAACTTTGTTAATAAAAATACACTCTAGGCGCGGGAGAGGAATTTCTATGCCCCTTCCTGTATTCTTTGAGCGACATTACAAAGCGGTTCAGCACTTTAACAGACAGGCAATTTTGAGCTTTAACTCGTCTCAGAATAGAGGCGAATTTGAATATTTTGGGGTGTTCGGTGTTATGTCTTTTGATTCACCCAAATTTCTTTAGGTCTCTTTTTCATTATTGTGAGACTTTATTTTTTTCGTTGTTGTTATTTGCGGACTCGCGTGTTCTCATCCAAATTTTGAAGTTAAGCCTACTTCGATGAGTAACAGGCTAGATCGTTTGGACCGTGAGTCCTCAAATCAGGAATCTGACTTTTCTCCTCTTGAGTTT
>JABUQX010035816.1:10000-17500 GCA_015478945.1 Trachelipus rathkii | reverse complement strand
ATGAATAATTTAGTATTCGCAAATGCAAATGAATGCGAATAATTTTAATTTGAATATTCGCAAAATGCGAATAGCAAATTATTGAATATACGATACTTGGTAAGCGTTCAACTAAAAAAAGATGAAATTATATCATTTTTAGTCCAATATTCAATTTCCCAATCATTTCTGGATGTGAGAAGACGATCGCATTCTTGCCATTTTGCACGCATCCCACTACCTCTTCTCCTCCATAACCTCCACATTTGCTCAGTTAAAGCACATCATCAAGCCTCCCGCAAGTTTATTTCTCATTGAAAAATGTGCGTACTGATACTATTACAGCTAAGCTCGTGGAAAATCCTAATTCTTTAATCTCTAAGTATTCTGACGCACTTGTGATAAATGTGGAGAAAACCAATCCAGTCTCATAGAGATATTAGTACTTTAAACCCACTGGGAAAGAGAAGGAAAGTACTTTTCTACTGCATCTTTCAATTTGCCAGTGTTATGATGATAGTGATGATCAAGAATGAGGTCTTTTAGCTTTTTCTCGCCATTTACGTTCCGAAAATTTTAAAAAAGATGGAAAATTTGAAAAAATCACTTTCTCAATTGCCAGACTTCCAAGAAAGCTTACCTTTCTCATGAAATTTTCTTTATGGTTGAAGAGACTTTTGTTCTTGTCGTTCCTCCGCAATGAAGTATTTAATCATTAGTTTACTAAAAAATATCTGCAGATATGATATCCTGTAAAACACCAATTCATCAATTTTGCAGCAATCTTGAAAAAATAGGAATTCATGTTTTTCTGCTTTCTTCAAAATAGACTATTTAGTTACTCTCTTTGCGTAGTGATGAGAATCGGGTTTAGTACTTACCACCAGAATAACCATCATACTTCTGTATGTAATAATAATGAGATATTGGTGCATCCATTTCACAACATATTTTTCATAAGAGTCTACACTTCAAGGGTCAGAGCCTCTGATTTTTAATGCAGATGATTCTCTATTTATCTATCTTCTTACACCCTGATTAGTACTAACTGGCTACTTAAACATCTTCACCTACGAAATTTTCTCACTTACTAGTACATTTCTGTGCTAATTTAAATTCTATCAAGTCTCTATATTGTATTTTGATCCCATATATCCATTTCGTTAAAGCTTGCGCAGTAAATCCTTTATACTTTCCTGTAGGGAATCCTGACTATCCAGCACCATCCAGTACATATCCACACAGTCGTTTCATTGGAAAGACTTGTGATTTGATGTGAATAGAGAATAGGAGAACCGCGGTAAGCTGCTAATCCTCGGGGCCCAAAAATATGATGGCGAGATATAGCAATACTAGGTTGGTTTCCCAACTTATTGCCATCAAGCCATCGGAAAACCTAACAACACACCTTCAGAAAAACTCATCACTCTCGATATATTACCATTCAATAAATCTACAGATCCAATAGCTAAACGAATGTCTTTTGGCAGTAATATCAGGTACTTGGTCATCTAATTTGTAAATCAAAAGATTACTATTTAGTACGGTTAATTTATTTTATCTATGAACTCGGATCAGAAAATGCACTTTCTTCTTTATACCTTCTTAATGACCATTTCAAATTTCTTACCATCTTTATACATAAGTATTGTTTTGAACGAGAAGAACCGTGAATTTGATCTCCCGATCCCTCAATTGGCCCGCTAGCAGACTGTGGATGTATCAACGATATATAGATTTTCTTGCACGCCGGATATTATTATACGTAAATTAAGAATCCTCTCGCAGTTGTGTGAGATTTCAATCTTCTTGCGAGTGGAAGAATGATGGCGTCAACCTCTACTTGAATAAGTGTATGCCTTCTACTCAGTAGAACAGATATCTCACCTTGTTGGTAAATCTCACTTTCCACACCTAATTCTATGTAACTCAAAACTTTTCTGTTTGGATTTTTTCGTAATAGCCTTGAAAAATATTAGCCGGGTTTCATGGGATTTGACAGATTTTGCGCTGCTTTGTCATAGCAGAGCTACGCTATACTATATTTACATAGTAGAGTATTATTCTCTTTGGACGAATCTTCATTGTGCCATTTTACATGTTGTGTGTACTCAGCAAATGTTCATTCTAGGCGTTTCACTTACACAGCTAATGCACACGGGCACTGGATTAATCTAGGTAGCTTCTTCGTGTACTTCATGAAAAGTCCGAGGAAAGACAACGAGCTAATACATCTAAATACGTTTTTTTCTTTAAAATAACGAGTGCTCTTGTGGTGATGTGCATCATAAACGATACAGGAATACTAATGTTCAAATTACTTCTCCACTTTAAAAGTATGGTTACAAGTTGAGCTCTCTCGAGTTACGTTTACGTATTTCATATCAAACTATCCATTCAGAATTGATCACTTATGGTAAACATTCAAAACCTGTAGTATATTTAATCATCATTAATATTAGATTTGTAACAATTTCCTTATTGATCTTTAACCTCTCAATACTGTATTTAACTTGAAAGACAATTACATATTAGTCACAAAGTTTCTTCTATCGTGTAGGCCAAAACATAATTTTATAAATTATAAAGTACTATATATTTAATATTCATTCCTCATTAATTCCATTGATATATTATTTTAATAATATTATACTATATTTATTAATATTAATTATATATAATATAATATTTAATCTATAATCCTTACCATTTAAGAATTAAATATATTATATAATGATTATAGTATGTACAAGCATGTGTCATCATATTATATGTCCATACTAGCAATATTCATTATATACAGCAACTTAGCATTGAATACATATAAGTAGCTTATCGACGACTTACATTCATAAACCTCATTGGACATGACATCCGCGATCTAGCATCCGCCAATTTGCGGAACATTCACGCAGCCTAAATGGACATCCGCTATCACGCATCTACGTACAAATTCCATCAGTTGTAAACAGAGAGATCATTTCCGCATTTACACTATAATCCCGCATCCGCCTCCTCTTTTAGATAAAATTGAGGATAGTTAGCGGATGTTTTCTGCATTTGATGATAATGAGCATATAACATAAAATATTATTGGCATCTATTTATCTAATGAAAAATAAAGACAATAATGTCACTAATCAAGATTTAATTTCTGTAATATATATATTAAAATAATATATATAATTAATATATATATATATATATGATAATATTAATATATATATATATATATATATATATATATATATTATATATATTAATTATATATATATACTAATATATTAAATTAATAATATAATATTTATTTATTATATATATATATATTATTATTATATTATATTTTATAAAATATATTTATATTGAATTATATATTTATGATATAATTAATAATATATATATATATAAGTTAAATATATATATATATAATAATTATATAATAATAAATAATATATATATTAAATATTAATATTATATGTTATAATGTTGAGCAGGGAAACCTCGACGAAGGGCAACGCTTCATCAAACGAAAGTGCCAAACCTTCTTGGAATTCTCAAAACTGACAAACTTCTTGGGTCATCTTGTCCAAAAAAACATCTCTAACTAGAAACTTCCATCCTACCTAACTAATCTCATTATGTATCAGCCCTCTCATTCTTATTACGATTATGGAAGATCTGTTGTTTAACCTCTCAAAATCTGAATAGGCCTCAAATCTCTTCGGCCTTCCATATTTTCCTCTAACTAACTGGTACAGGTCTTAGGAATTCCTCCTCCTCCCCTTTATCCTCTCATGGATGCTCCTATGGTCTTGCCTGGTTATAATTGATTGGTGCATGTGGCTTATCTGAGAGATCTATTGAACTTTAGGAAAGGCGGGTGGATTCGGTAGTGGCCACCATTGATCCGTCAGTGCCCTCGAGTTTTGATATGGGAATTGTGCTACTGGCCATACAGCCCTTCGTTACAACTATGATTCTCTTATTCTATAGCTCAAATACTAGCATACTATTCCCTCAGGTTTGGAAGCACCGCATCAATGTATTCACACCTATTCCAAAAATAGAAGCGCTTTGATCCTTTCTAACTATCGCCCATAGCTAGCTCTCATTTGTATTCTATATTCTAAAGATCTGTGAAACCCTTACTTAACCTTCTCACACTTAGACCAAATTGGAATCTCATTCATCTTAAGTCTTCGATCGCTCAAGTACGGCTTTCCGGCGGTCAAGGTCTAACTGGCCGATAATATACTCCTATTTATAACCTCAGATTTATATTGAGGTATATTTATCCGCTACTTTAGGTAACTACTGTGAGAGTAGGACATATCTCAATATATTGCATTTGATCCGGTTATGTAGACGCTGATCAATTATGTCATTCCTAAAGCACTATTTCATTTTGTATAGTATTATTACCTCCTTATCCTTTGCTTTAAATTTTGTCTAGTATTTCTTTCATAGTCTGCTCAATATTGGCTGAGATAAATAGTGTATGATATTCAGTGATGCGAGCGACCCGTTCTTGCTTTATGTTCTATACAATGTCTTGATCTAGATGATTTGCCGGTTCGCGTCGGGTCGGTCTTTCTAAAACTGTACTTTATTCTATTTTCATATTGCTCGAATGATCTTGGTCGACGCGCACATCTAACTCTATCCACTCAATGCGATTGACTCGACCTTCGTTTCCCGACTCTCTTTCAACTAGCATTTCAATAATCTACTCCGTGAGCTGTGTTACTTCTGAATTGCGCCTCTCTCTTAACCTTTCGATGTCTTTCTCGCTGATCTGGATTAATAGCGGGGATTTTTTCCGATTGGGTCGGTCTGAACCAGTGAAAAGTTCAATTTCTTAAAAACTCAACTTCTACAAATCTCCCTCTCTAAAAACCCCTTCTAACTTTCCTATATATCTTTTCGACGGTTCTCTCGTCTGTCCTGTTTCTGTCGACAATATAAACATCCTTCGCCTTAACATAAACAAAAAATGTCTTGGAACCCTCAATCCACAAGATGCGGCTAGGGCGGCTATGCGGATTAAAACTGGGATTCTGTTAGAATCGCGGGCGGCTTGATAACTATGTTTTTTCTTTACTTCAGTTACTCCAAGCTGAATAGGACAAGATGGGCGTGCGTCATATGCGGCCTTGTAATGTTTACTCCTTGAAGTTTTGAAAGAATTAAACTATGTTACTCATAATATATGTTGGGGTAGGCTCTTAGTTTCACTCCACGGCTTTGGATAGGGTCATAAAGGGCCAAAACTGGTTCTTAGTAGCTTTCTCACAGTATATTTATCAACTTTCATCCCCTTCAATCTATTTGCGGCGCGATGTTTGTCACTTATGTCTTTTTAATAAGGTTAACCGCATGACGACAGGTGTTCGAGGGTAAAGAACTTAACCACTTACATACTTAACCATCCATCCATTTACGATTCCAGTACCTCACTCGTTATAAGCTACAATGAGGTTGACTGTGTTTTTGATTGATAGTTATACACGTAATATTACTTTGGTTAGATTAATTTAGGTAACTCCAGGTATACTAGTTCCCGCTCCTAGTGTTTCCCTTTACTTTGTTAGAATCTAGCTTCCATTATCTTCTGTGTTTCTGCTGATATTTTAACATATCATCCCTTACCATCTTCTTTTTTTAAAGCCTGCTGTACTCAGGTCTGTGTCCTCACCTCAGACGTACCATTTGCTCACGCGTGAGAACGGATGAACAATGTATGGGCGTGCCAAACACCCCCTCCCCTTGTTATTAGACGGCTCGTGCCCTATACAGGGGATGTGTGGTTTTGACAGCTGTAAAAAGCATAAAACCGAAAATAATTAAATATTATTTATGTAATAGGTATAGATATTATAATATATATTATATTTAATATATAAGAATATATATATGACCTATGATAGAGAATAAGATATAGAGGAAGTCCTAGTTCACTGCACGCCCAAAAATTCATCCCAAAGCACTTAGCGCAAATTTACCTTGAAGATGAGCACAGACCAGCGGCTTTAAGATGTGAGGAGGAGATTAAATGCAGCCAGGGAAACCAGAAATGGAAGAAGAAATTCCAACAAAAGAAGGAGCACCGCCAGCGAACTAGCCTGGAGTTACCAATATCTACACAAAACCGTGCACAAACACAGCACCCCTTGTGCTACGAGGGCGTCGTAAAGGTTTTGGTACGCGAGTGGAAAGTAGTCCTCGAAACACCTGTCGCTGCGGTAACTATAGAAAAGAGATAAAGCGCACCAACATCCGCCGCAAAGATAGAGGGTAAGTGAACTGGAGTACCAGAAAACAGTTTTGGCCCTATTGACCCTTCCAAAAGCCAGGGGTGAAACCAGAGCCCCCCCAGATATGAGAAAACAGTACCCAACAAGGCGGATGAGACCCCCTTGTGATAGCTGGAGTAACTGAAGAACGAGGAAAAAAAGTCACGCAGTCTAAACAAACTCCCAGTTTCTTTGACAGTTTCTTTGAGGCAACCGTTGTGATGTGAGGTTTCCAGACATTTTTTTGTTTATGTTAAGCCGTAAGGATGTTTATATTGTCAACAGGAGAGAGACGAGAGAAACCGTCGAAAGATATAGGAAAGTTTGAAGTGTTTTAGAGAGGGAGATTTTGTAAGAAGTTGAGTTTTAAGAAATTGATTTCACTAGGTTCAGGACGACCCCAATCGGAAATCTATCCAGATCAGCGAGAATAGAAGTCGAAAAGGTAAGACGAGAAGCAATTGCATAGAAGTAAAGACGGAGTAGAATTGAGAAATGAGTGAAGAGGGAAGGGTCGAGTCATCGGCATATGAGTGGATAGAGTTAGATGTGGCAGGTGAGAAGATTCATTTAAGGAAAAGTAAGAATAACAGTAAGAGAAAGACCGAACCTGAGGAACGACCATATTGACAGAAAAAAAGAAGAAGTCGCCTCCATTCACCTCAGCCAATATTGAGGCGACTTGAAGACAAGCTTAGACCAAAATTAAGCAAGAGAAGGAGGAAACCAAAGAATGGAGCTTGGAGAGCAATGACGCGTGCCATACCCGGTTAAATGCCACGCATGTCTCCCAGTAGTTCCTAAGAGCGGGAAACCATAAATCGGGTTAAATGGGAAAGTATATCGCCAGTAGACCTTGACGCCGAAAGCCGTACAGGCGATCGGAAAGTAAAGAGAATGAGATCCAGATCGTCTAAGAAGTGAGAGTTAAGAAGGTTTCAAAGATCTTAGATAGAATACAAATGAGAGAGAGCTATAGGCGATAGTTAGAAGGATCAGAGCAGCTTCCTTTTTTCAATAGGGTTGGACATGTGCGTGCTTCCAACACTGAGGGAAAGTGCTAGTATTGGAGACATAGAGAAGTATAGTTGAACGAGGGGCGGGTTCAGCACGTAAGCACATTCCCTCAAAACTTCGGGAGGAAATGCCATCCGATCCACCCGCCTTCCTAACGTTCATAGATTCCAGGAGCCCATGCACCCAATCAAGTGTAATCTTCAGGCAAAAG
>JABUQX010035815.1:62500-75000 GCA_015478945.1 Trachelipus rathkii | reverse complement strand
TTATATATTTCTTTTTTTAAATTTTTTTTGTGAATATATATATATATATATATATATATATATATATATATATATATATATATATATATATATATATATATATATATATATATATATATATATTTATATATATTTTTTTATATATATATACTATATACATATATATATATATATATATATATATATATATATATATATATATATATATATATCAGTGGGTTGAGGCACAGGCTTCTAAATTCCATTAGAATTTTTGAAAATTGAAAACCATGGCCAAATTAAAGCCTGACATGCTCCGATACGCAGCGCTTGAAATCGTTCAAATCAAAGGAAGTTGGAAGAATAGATAAATGGAGTATGTTCCAAATTTCACCAGTGGAGTACATGTGAGATTGAGCATAGCAGTTAAGTCTGGGTCAGATAGTTGGAGGGTGAAAGGATGAGACTGTCTGAAATATGAGTAGCAGGAACTCTCCTCAAAGAAGGAGGTACATGACTGGAAAATTCAAAAGAGAAATGTAATTTGTAATAACAACATAATAAGGAAAGTAATGCAGCAGTTCGACAGCTAGAAAGATTGGAGAGAGTCAGAGTAGGAGAGTTAAGGAGTCGGCTATGCCTAGAATACACTTTATGAAGGACTGCAAATATGTGTGTGGAACAACCACAGAAATGTGTTTAGCAGAAGTTCCGAAGGCGCCTCATAACACCCAATTTTCTAGAAACTCTTTAGAAAGAACATAATTTGATCGTTCTAAAAAAATCACAAGAAAAGAAAATATCAAGAATATTAAGAACAGAAGAGGATGAGAGTTGTTTTCAAAAAGGATATTATAATTGTGTGGAAAATTACGTCAAGTAAATAGATAAAGAAGCTGAGTTATTGAGGCATTGAAAATAACCATATTTTTTAACATAACTATAGGTACGAGAAATATTAGATGTATGTTGCTTCAAAGCTACTCTCCTGGCATTATTTATTTGCTGTTGAAAGAGTCTTCTTTCAAATTGGAAGGAGTAATGGTGAGTGGTGGAGCTATCAGCCTAAGAGTGGAGTGGATACATAGTAACAGATAGATCATTGATGGAAAATAGAAAAAAAAAGAGTTAGGGATAGAAAATAATTCTGAGGAACTCCTTTATGAATAGATTTAAAGGATAAATGGTGACTATCTACATAGAACGACTGGAACGGAAGTCAAGAGAAGGTTACTAAGAGAAGGATAAATACCGGAATGGGAACTTTAGAAATTAAAGGTTTGTGTCAGAGTTTATTGAAAGCTTTCGATATGCCGAGAGCCTCAGAAAAAGATTCACCGAAATTCGGAAGAGCAGAAGACCAAGAGTCGGAGAGAAAGAAAAAAAGATCACCAGCGGAGTGGTCCTTATAGAAGCCATATTGGAAATCAGAGATAAGATTAGAAGATTTAAGATGTTTCTAAATCTTCTTCTTAAGAATAGATTCGAAAACTTTAGGAAGAACAGAGGTTAAAGCGATAGGACAATAGTTGGATTCTTGACTTGGGTCCCACTTCTTCAGCACATGCTGGATGAATGCACTTTTCCGGCAGGAGGGATCGAGGTTAAAGTTGATAGGCAATTAAGAAACAGTTTAACAAGGCTGAGTGCAAACTCACTCATCAGCACAAGCTTTGAGGGCCACTGGAGGGATAACTTCAGCACTCGGATTTTTTAACGCTAAGCTTAGAGAGTGCAGAAATAACATTTTAATGAGTTGAAAGGAGGAGGAGAGGAGAAATAGCTCTGGAACTGTCTAGAGTGGAATTAGAAAGGAGTTTGAGCAAACAGTTCAGCTTTAGCAGAAGTTAAAACAGAAATATTACCGTCACATATACAAGAGGAGGGAGAGAGGAACAGCAAAGTTAGAGTTGACATTTTAAAATTGCAAAAATGTCAGAAAGAGTGTGAAGTGGAGGATCCAGAGAGTGTGCTGCATTTTCTACGATGCAAAGTTTTTAGGATCCCGAAAAGCTTATTTTCTGTCATTCCGGGATGAAATGTATAAAAGCACAAGTTTTTGGATTTGAAGACAACGATAATTTCTGATAAAACAAGATTTATCAGTTTTTAGTTCAAAATATAAAGAATGGAATGTATGCCTATATATATATATATATATATATATATATATATATATATATATATATATATATATATATATATATATATATATATATATATATATATATATATATATATAACTCACTTTTATAACTATAAACATATATACTTATATAATATATATATATATATATATATATATTTGAACTGAATGGGTCAAGGAGATTTTTACTCTCCATCAGCGGGTTCCAAACTGGACTCCCGTCTCTGTAGTTAACAGTAACTAGAGAGCTCTAACCACTAGATAATCCACGTTCCCAAAGAACGCTTCAAGAATAGTTCTTAAAGCTCCGGTTTTCTCATCCCAGCACTCTCAAAATCAAACACAAATAAATTACAAATCTCTCAAAATACAGCCCTCAGAATTATCACAGGTTGCACTAAAACCACCCCAATCCAACATTTACACGATGAAACCTCCATCCTCCCCATTTCCACACATCTGGAGATGGTGGGGACTCAATTCTATCAGAAAACCCGTAACCCAACCCACCCTTGTCACCAAATTCTCTCCAATCCCCCTCGACAAAGACTAAAATCCCCCCCTTCTTCACCAGCTCAATTCTATTACAACACTTACAATATAATTCCCCCGCCCCCTCCCAATAGGTCATGGATTACACATATCCATACCCATCTAACCAACACATACCTTCAAAACCGCCCAAATAACAATTTATTAAACACCCCCTCCCCAAAACTTTCCCCTAGAGAAGAAACGCTGTCCAGAAGAGGCCAAATGGACCTCGCCCGGAGCAGATCAGGTCACCACCCAAAACTCATGCAATATAAATATAGATTTAAATTAGACAATGTCACCTCCCCCACTTGCACCAGATGTCACAATTCTCAAGATACAATAGAGCACCTCCTTCTGGGGTGCCCTGCTCTCGACGCCCCCCGCGCCGACTTCTCTATATCCTCTCTCCTCGACCTGTGGAACCGCCCGGTGGCGGCAGCCGGCTTCCTGGAAGCAGTGTGGCCCTCCAATTAAGGTGGGCCAGGGGCAGAAATATAAGTATATATATATATATATATATATATATATATATATATATATATATATATATATATATATATATATATATATATATATATATATATTACTCCAATTATGCACCATTCCACAGATATATATATATATATATATATATATATATATATATATATATATATATATTATATATATATATATATATAATATAGATATACATATATATATATATATATATATATATATATATATATATATATATATATATATATATATATATATATATATATATATATATTAAAGGTATAAGAAGAGCTGATAGAAAACGACGAAAGGCGAAAACTATTTCGTTAGTAGTACAATCAACGTCTCGAACCCGTGAAATGGAATTAGCTTCTCTCTCAAATCAAAATAATAATTTTGTTTCCGAAGAAAATGTCCTCTACAATATGCAGAATTTTCCAGGTTAGTCTCAATTATTATTATTATTATTATTATTATTATTATTATTATTATTATTATTATTATTATTATTATTATTATTATTATTATTATTATTATTATTATTATTATTATTATTATTATTATTATTATTTTTATTATTATTATTATTATTATTATTATGAAAAAAATGAAATATATTTTCATTTCTCAAAACTAAAATTAATTCTTATTTTAACGCAAGGTGAAGAAATTGATCTTCCTCACATTTCACGTAACAGCATCACTTTAACAAAGTTTTTGGGCAGTGGTGCATTTGGAGAAGTTTTTGAAGGGAACGCTACAAACTTACCTGGCTGGCGGAATCACAAAAATTGCAATAAAGGTATATATATATATATATATATATATATATATATATATATATATATATATATATATATATATAGATTTTATATTCTAACCTAACTATATATGTATATATATATATGCATATATATATATATATATATATATATATATATATATATATATTAACAATGATTAGTCTTTTCGCTGAAAATTTAAGCATTTCATTTATTTTATAATTTAAAAAAAGTTTTAAGGTAGCATTTTTAAGTGTAAATGGTAGTTTTGTACATATTTCAGCTTCCCAGTAAGGAAACGTAACCAATAGTTGAAACTGCTTATAAAACTGTGTATAATATTGTGTTTTGTGGTTAATTAAAAAAAAATTAATTTTTGAGTCATTAAGAACAAGCATTAAGTTATCTTAAAAATCAATGTCATTTGTTTCAAGGACTCCCTCGTTCATTGCATTAGTTATTGTGTAAGGAGCTTTTCAAATAAAAGAGGTTAACATAAAAGAAGAAGAAGGGAAATGAAACATGATTCAAAGATGATAAGTTAGCATTAGACAGAAGGTGGTGGAAGGGTCAGAACCCTGAGGAACACCACTGTTTATAGATTTAAAGAATTTGTGATGTTTTCCCCCAATAAGTGCTAAAGAAAGATCGGAAAGAAAAATAAAATGAGAGAGAGAGAGAGAGAGAGAGAGAGAGAGAGAGAGAGAGAGAGAGAGAGAGAGAGAGTTTAGAAATTAAAAACTAGTGAGACACTATCGAAAATTTCAATATGCATAACGCAACAGTAAAAGATTCACCAAATTCCGAAGAGTAGAGAACCAAGGACGATAGTTAAGAAAGGTCTTTTTTATGACGCTGGTTGAATGAGGGCACTCATATAACAAGAAGGATAGTTGATGGACATATTGATTATTTCATATATATATATATATATATATATATATATATATATATATATATATATATATATATATATATATATATATATATATATATATATATATATATATATATATATATATATATATATATATATATATATATATATATATATATATATAATTTTCTTAAGACTTTAAGGAAAGGAGCTACAGAAAATGAAAAATGTGAGTTCGTGAAAGAAGCCCAATTGATGAGTCATTTTCAGCATGATCACATTCTTCGTTTGCTCGCAGTCTGCACCGATTATGACCCATTTTTTCTCATTCTTGAGCTTATGGAAGGAGGCGACCTTCTTTCTTATCTCAGAGCTAATAGAGGGGCAAGTCTTGAATTTTAGAAGTTCCATTTAGTTTAAAAAAAATATATATAAATGTTCTTTTTTTGTATATTGCCCTCTCTGAAGAAACCAAATCATTTATGTGATGTTTTACTTTCAGATTGAAAGCGGACTTACACTTCTTGACCTTCTTCACATGTGCGTCGACGTTGCCAAAGGATGCGTCTATTTAGAGGAGATGCACTTTGTGCATAGAGATTTGGCTGCACGAAACTGCTTAGTCTCATCCAAAAATGCATCTAGATTAATAGTAAAAATCGGGGACTTTGGGCTAGCAAGAGATATTTATAAGAACGATTACTACAGAAAAGAGGTAATATATATATATATATATATATATATATATATATATATATATATAGATAGTATATCAAAGAAAGATATATATATATATATATATAGATATATATATATATATATATATATATGTTATATATATATGTTATGTAGTATATATATATAGTGTAAGGGAAAAGTTTTCACAAATTGAGAACAAATGAAGACCAGGCACATGATTTAATTTCATATATTGATTCTATGAAATGGGGGTCATTTATAAGTTGTCTGATTTGTGAGCCATCGAAAATTCCTGCCTTCAGTTTTCCGTTTGCATGGTATGTCCAGAGATAACTTGCGAGCTATGGCTCCTATTCACGAACTGTCTTTCACAGTCTTTACAAAGTGTTTCATTAGGCCTAACTTTATATGTGTAGTGGTGGCCGTATGATTTTATCTAGTGATAGCAACCAATTATGGTATCCTGAGGTCAATCTTTTCTTGCCCAATGCTCATGTTTTTGTTATATTATCCCAAAGATTATAAAAACAAGAATACTTTTGTGTTACCGCTTCATGCCTCTGATCAAGAAGAAAATAACCAGAGCCAAATCTACAGCCAAATCACCCATCGATTTTTGTTGATTATTTATTTTTTCCAAGATTAAAGAGATGTTCGTGCAAGCATTCTTCTTCCTTCATCCTCCTTCTTCCTTTCTTCTATTGGAATATAACCATATTTGTTGACGTTATGTAAAAGAACACATTTTAAACTACGTTTTTAACTGTCAATGAAAAGACGCCACTCACTTGGAGAGACTCTGAAAGCGATAATTTTCGCATAGTTTCCGGATGTCATTGCAGAATACTAAGTTGTCTTCGGTAAAGAATGGCAGCAAATCCTTTTCTCTACCTCGATAAAGTGTAATTTTCGTTCAAGATGCTGAAGCATGTTCTTTTCTTTTAGTCTGGGAGGCAAAGCAATTAGACTATTCCTTCAATTCACCCATTCTAGTTAAAACGTTCACTTATCAGGGGTGTTTCCATCACCTATGACGATTATTTCCGATTGATGCCCACAGATATTAACAAAGCAAAAATAACATTAATAGAAGTATTTTTGTTCTCTCTAAAACGACTGCGCCGTATCAAATTTCAGGAAGCCTTCTCTCCATTTTTATACTTGGCGTAAAATGCCTTCAGTACGTAAGTTTTTGCATGCAATAAGGAGGAGCCAAAGCTTAACTTGATCTCTGGCCAGACACACTACACACTATATACTCTTTTACAAACAGAAATAGGTTTCTTTCATCCGTTTATTGTGTACCCCACATATAAAGGAAAAGTCGGTATGATTCAAGCAGCTTTGTCTTGAAGTAGCCATAAACCTCTACGTTGCTCTGTCAACAAAATGAAATGATATGAGTGGAAATATACATACACACACATCCTATGAATCATAACATATACAGTTAAGTTACTTACCTTTCATCTTTCGAATGTAAAACTACAGTTGGGTATATTTAAGCACTCTCACGTCTCTGTTTTCACAAAAAACAAGTCAAGTAAAAGATAATAATTTGAAAACTTGTTAGAAATTTTAAATCTATGTTTGCTTATTTTTTATGTTTTTACATTATGCCACCACTTACGGGCAAGTGCCCTTTTCTAAAGAGGGGCAGTAAAAAAACGAACAAACAGACGGAAACTAAAAACCAAAGGAACTGTTGGCTGCTCCCAAATCCGAAAAATACTAGTATGTATGTATGTATGTATGTATGTATAAGGTATATGTGTTTAGCAATATACTGTCTCCATGACAAATGTTTATTATAATTATCATAAGCAACGTCGTTGATAATGACGCTCGAACGCGAGTGTTCAAGCTTGTTGAAAAAGCGAGCTACGCTCCTCATGTAACACTCTGCTCCCATACATAGCGTAAATATTATTAATACTTATGATTACTATTCTCTTATATGAATTGTGTTTTATTTATTTATTTATTTATTTTTTTTTGTTCAGGTACCAATTTAACCTCATAGTACTCTTATCATTCGTTCCTCTATCCATCACCAAATTTCAAAATTCTACGTCCATTTCCAAGGTTCTTGGCTCAGCATCCCCCTAAAGAGGATATAAGAGCAGAGAGTATATATATATATATATATATATATATATATATATATATATATATATATAATATATATAGTAGTATATATATGTATATATATATATATATATATATATATATATATATATATAGAGAGAAGAAAGCTGCTGTATAACAACTCACTATATCTGTTACACGGCAATGCTCGCGCACATTTGAAATGTTTTTATAATAATAACACACACACACACATACACACACACAATAATAATAATAATACACACACACACAATAATAATAATAATATAATAATAATAAAAGCTTAAATTTTATTATAAATTCTTAATATTTTCTATTTTTTGTGAAGCTCAAAAATTAATTAGTGTAATGCTTTTTCTGTATATGCAAAGTAGTATATAGCAAATGTTTGTTTATAATTTCTTTTAAAAATTAATATAAGATAATGGTAGTAGTAGTAGTAGTAATAGTAGTAGTAGCGATAGTTGTTGTAGTGCTAGCAGTCACCATGACACCCTTAGTAATATCATTATTATTATTATTATTAATTATTATTACTGCTACCCGTACATATACTCTTGCATTGAATTCTTGCCAGACAGTAATAAAGTTATAGTAGTGCTTTTATTTCCTGCCAGCTGGTGATAATTACAACCGGTTTCGCCTTTGTGGGTTTTTTGTTTCGAATGTATGAGAATCTCTCTCTCAACCCTTCCAGCTTGTTGTTTCTGCACCTCATGAAATTGTCTCTGAATAGACATAGAGAAAGGTCTATTTTTTTACTAGGGGAGTAATGAAATATACAAAATAACGTTCAACCATCTGCCTCTTAAATGACAATGTTATTGCATTGTGTTTGATTTTCCATTCCAAAACCTCAGAATTCCTGAATATCCCATTTGAAAAAACTAGGAGAAACTTCATTTTTATATCAGGGTTGAGGGGCAGAAATTGTAACGTCTGGCCTCTACGATGATCTTTATATACTTGTCTTTATTTTGCTACTTTTGATCGCAAAAAGACGAAATATTTCCTATCAACCGTTTAATTACTTACCTCCTAGTCTGTGATTATACATATAGTACGTGTTATACACCAAAACAGAAGTTCTTAGTATGTAAATTTATTCTCAAGCTACCACATATTATTACGCTTCTTATAACATGTTCTAGTTAACATTGATTCCGTTGTACATATAAATGTTTTTGTCTTAACTATACAGCTATAGAAGATATTGTCACGCTGGGAAATCAAAATGCCTAAAAGTATATCTCCTTCATATAAAAGAAAACCTGATGGCTTCGAATATTTTACATGCTGTGATTACCTAGGTTATTCTGATGGTCCACGTGTTTTTTATGAGTGCCGAATACGCACTTTGAATATATCAACACGCAGAAGACTTCGTCAAACCACAAGCTAAGCACTGTAATATCTTTTAAATCCAGTGAGAAACTGTCAGCGAAAAGGGAGAAAAAGTTAGAAAACGACTTACTTTAAAATTTCTAAACAGTGAGATGAAAGGAATGGAATGCATGATAGAAATTCTGCATGGGAATAAGGATATACTTTTGAATGGAAGGTATGAATTTTCATCAATTTAGATCACAAAATTTTCCACCTGTTGAATATAATAATGAAACTTCTCTTTTAGATCTCATCGAGAAGCTATTACATTCTTGTAACTTTTTGTAGGATCAATCGACTAGAAGTTATTTAGTTTTTTTATATAATTTATATCACCCTTAAATATTCCCCCAAAATTTTCATTTCGTGAAGTCATAAATGTAAAGCAAGGCTAATTTTCAATATTCATCCAATTCAATGATAAATTTCTTTGTTTTCTTTATATTTGGTCGATATCTTCACATTTTTCTTCGATAGACGTCTTGCATACAGTACCTTATGCCGTTATTAATGGGAACTTTGCTCTTTTAAATCTTTCCCGTGAACAGCGGCAAACGATATTGTATACAAAAATATTGATATAGATAAAACGGCATCCCGTCAATTTACATGCTCTAAATATTTTTATATTGGTCCGATATTTAAAAGTTATCGAGATTTTTATTTATTTATAACTTTTGAATTAAAATTTATGGGAAATTTTGTCTCTGAATCTAGAGGGGGATCACTCAGTTTGAGGTGTGTCAGAAGAGTGTCAAAAAGATATTCTACTCCTCTGATATTTTCATGAATTCAGAACTTTGTACTGGAAGAAGTTCTAGACTCCTAAGCAATTTCGAAGTTTGGAACCACAGTTCCAGGAAGTAGAAGTAGAATTGGCTTTCACTCAACCAGAGGTGGTTTGTGTTTGTCACTAGAAAGTGTTAACAGATGACATGGAAGATGAAATTTCAAGTCCATAAAGATTATTCACAAGCATGGAGAAATAAAATCTGGAAGATATTGCTTCTCTCTGCATGTCTTAGGACAGTACCCAAGACGTAAGAACATACCGCAAGTCCAAAGATAATGGAATGTACCAAAATATTAGATCTTTCCTCCCTCTTGCCAAATGAAGCAGAAAGTAGTTCGTATATCCCTCTTCTTTAAGTCTGATCTGAAAGAATGTTTTCGAGATGTCTTCGCCTACACTACACATTTTTTGTCGTTCTAAACTGGATAAGAAGCAAGAAAAGGAAAGCCATCAATTCAAAAATCAGGATAGCATGACTGATTTATGGATGGTCTATTTCCAACACAAAGACCGGCCACTTGAAGACAAATGAATCTTGCTTGTCACCTGTCTGGGGTCTTTATGCATCAGACGATGAAGAATCCATATATGCTTGTGGAATTCCTTCTGAGAACAGGTACTGATTCGATGATAATGCAGCCAAGTACTGACGAAAAATGTGTTCACGTGAACTGAGAAGGCGCTGAGGCTTGTTTCTTTTCATCGATTTTGATTTTGAGTAATTAAGAAGGCACATTTTAGACAATGGTTGATTCTATGAGTTATACGTAAGGAACTCCAATTGTTGTTAACTGTACAAGATTCAGACGTAAGACTAAACTCCTCTTTCAGGAATCTCCCTTGTGGAGACTTTCTTTATTGAGTTAGTCCCCATCTCCCTTGACTAGCCAGATGACATTTTTTTAAAACCCAAATTTTTTATATAAATTTAAAAGACGAATTTTAAACATTAAATTTCTACTATATATATATATAATATATATATAATATATATATATATATAATATATATCATATTATATATATATATAATATATATATATAATTATATATATACTATGATATTATATATATTATATATATATTTATATATATATATATATATATATACTATATATATATATAATTATATACTATAATATATATATATATATTATATAGCGGTGACTTGAAAAAAGCGGTTTTTTTTTTATTGTTTTTTTTTAAAAAACACGTTTTTTTTAAAACAAAATGTTTTTTTTTGTTTTTGTTTTTTTAAATTACTCTTTTTATGTAATTTAAAGATGTTTTAAATTATACAGGAGTACCAATACCCCCTTCTAGGCCTAAATATTGACTATTAATACGGATTTTATATAAATATTATTATAATATATTATATATATTTATATATATATATTATATATATATTATAATATATATATATATATTATATATATTATATATATATATATATAGATATATATGGATCAAAAAAGGTGGTATAACAGGTGGTTTGTGGGGTGTGATGGAGGAAAATGAGAATGGTAGGAAGGTGAATGACTTCTGTGGAGGGAGGAGAGGTATGTGTGTAAGTAATACTTTCTTTAAACACAAGAGTATTCATAAGTATACTAGAGTTGGTGTACTAGAGATGGTATCGAAGTGAAATGTATGATTGATTTTGTGTTGGTGAAGAAGGGAGATGTTGGAAGTATGTATGGATGTTAATTCAGTGAGGGGTTTAGGAATGGATTATCGGATCATTATGTTGTTCTATGTTAAATTAAGTTAGTGGGGGCTTGGTGGAGAGGAAGGTGATACGGAAGGAAGTGTGAAAATTAAGAGTGAGAAGTTTAGTGAACAAGGTAATAAGGATAACTATGTAAGAAGCGCCTGCAAGTAAATCAGTTGAAATTTACATTAACAAGTTGAATATCATTTAATATTGAATAAAATGCATTAAAAAATTATTAGCAGTGCAATAGAAGTATGTGGGTGTTCTATAGTAGGAAATAAGAATGTTACAGTGAGTGGTGGAATGAAGAGGGTTGATGCAAGCAGTTAAAAGTAAAAAAGAAGCGTGGTTGGAATGTACTAAAAGCAAATGATCAAGTTTCAAAGGAAAGATGCTTGGAATTATATAAGGAGGAAAAACGAAATGCTAAAAGATGGCTACGTAAGGAGAAAAAAAGAGGTAATGAGCAGTTTGGAAGGAGGATGAATTTGGGACTTAGAAGGGGAAATACGAAAGGCTTCAAGAAAGAAGCGCGAAAGGTTAAGAATAGAATAGGGGAACCTGCTTAGAATTAATGAATAGGGATGGTGTTTTTTGTAACTGATGAAATGGATGTGAGCTGGAGTGGGGAAAGAACACTTTGAAAATTTGTATAATATTGGCAGTAATGATGAGGTAATAATGACTGTGTGTGGGTTTGATGGTACAGAAGAATAGGTATTTTGGGGATGAGGTTGTTAGCAAAGAGGAGGAAATGGGGAGAAGAGTTGAGAAAGTTGAAGAATGGTAAATCTGGCAGGATTATAGATAAAATTATGGTGAAAGATCAGAGAAACGGAGGCAAGATTGGTATTGATTGGATCTTGAAGTTGGTCTGTAATAAAGCGTTTATGGAGGGTATAGTCCCCGAGGATGGAGGAGGTCAATATAAGTACCTTTATATAAGGGTAAGGAGAT
>JABUQX010035815.1:47500-55000 GCA_015478945.1 Trachelipus rathkii | reverse complement strand
CTTCCAGTACAGCTTCTTATTGCCTTGTAAATCTCTCTATTCACCCTCCTTCCAAACATTTCATATAGCTATTTTTTTCTACGTATTAAACTTTTATCCTTGCTTTTTATATTTGCATACGCCTTTCTTTCGAAACCTCATCATTGGCCTATTTTTGAAGTGGTTTAAGGCACCGCCGAAATTTCCTTCACGCAACTCCAGTTGCTTGCTCTTTATAAGGGTGTCGTTCGCCCTTGTATGGAGTATGCCTCACACATTTGAGGTGGTTCCACTCACACAGCTCTTCCTAAAAAGGTGGAGTCTAGGGTTTTTCGTCTTACCAACTCTCTTTCTCTCACTAACTCTCTCTACTCTCTCTACTCTCTCTCCCTGCCAGTCGAATTTTTGAGTAACTTTCTTTCTACTAACGCATTTACAACGAACACTGTCTTTCTGAGCTCTCCAGTCGCAAACCTCCTCCATTGAGAAAGACTCGTGTGACATGCATTGCTACTCAATCTCATCCTTTCTCTATTCAACTCTGTGACCCCAGACTTAACAGCTGTGATCGATCTTATATGTACTCCATTAGTAAAATCTGAAACGCATTTTCTTTATCTATTTTATCAACCTTTGACTTGCACACTTTCAAACGCCTTGTATCGGGCGGGGCATGTCGGCCTTTCAATTGGACCTGGCTTGGGAATTTTCCCTAACTCTGGGGGAATTTGGTAGGCCTCCGGCCTTTGCTCACCAGTAGATACATAAAAGAAAATAAAAATACAATTTTTAGAAAAACATTTCACCACAGTACGCATATATATATATATATAATATATATATATATATATATATATATATTATAGTATAATTATATATATATATATATATATATATATATATATATATATAATATATATATTATATATATATATATATATATATATATATATATATATATATGTCTGTAGGAAGTGGCTGTGGAGGTGCTGGGGGGGAGCGGAGGGGAGGAGGAAAAAAAGAGACATACTCCGTGGTGGACGGAGGAGGTAAGGGAAGCGATAAAACAAAAAACAAAAAATATGAGAACATGGCTAAGGAGAAGGACATCGGAAACGAGAGAGAGGAGTATGTAACCACAACAAATGAAACAAAAACAATATAAAGGAGAGCGGAGAGAGAGAGAGAGAGAGAGAGAGAGAGAGAGAGAGAGAGAGAGAGAGAGAGAGAGAGAGGAGAGAGAGAGAGAGAGAGAGAGAGAGAGAGTTGGAAGGAGCTGGGGGAGAGGTTGGAGGAAGATCAAAGAGGAAATAAATCTTTGTTATATGGCCTAGCAAGATCATACAAGAACTTAGGAAAGATAAAAAGAAGTAAAATAACATAAAAAATGCGGTGGGAGAGGTGATGGTGACGGCGGAGGAAATAAATGAGGGATTGATTGGATATTTTAGGTCTTCGTTGAACGTGGAGAGGGAGAACAGAGATGCAGGAGATGGAGGAAGATGAGGGGCTTATGGAGCAAGATCGAGGAGGCTGTTGAGAGGATGAAAACGGAAAGGTGCCTGGTGAGGATGGTGTGGGTATAGAACTGGTGTGGGAGGCAGTGGCTCAAACAAAGAGGTACATACTAAAGCTACTGAATAGGTGTTGGAGGAGTGGGGGAGAACAATATTCGTTCCGATACATAAGGGAAAGGGAGATTCTTTTATATGTGAAAATTGCAGGGGCATATCCCTAATAAATCATATAGTAAAGGTACCGTATATGAAAGATTGTTAGAGGAAGACTGAGAGGGAGTATAGAAGCAAAGTTGAGAGAGGAGCAGCATGGGTACAGGAAAAATATGGGAACAACGGATCTGGTCTTTAGTTTAAGACAGATTATAGAGAAAACATGGGAATTCAATGTTGGGGTGAGCGTGGCCTTTGTGGATTCACAAAAAAAGCCTTTGATTCGGTGCCTAGAGATAGGTTATGGGGATGTAATGTCTAGAGGAAGAATATGTAGTTTCGGGGAGAATGATAAATGCAATTAAATGCTTTACGAGGTGCGTACGTGCAAGGTGGGCACGGGACATGAATATGAGAAGTTGTTTTAAGTGAGAACGGGGTGAAGCAGGGGAGTGTGTTTTTCCCCTGATGTTTATTGGATACTTATATAAGGTTAAAAACAATTTTAAAACAGCATGGGATAAGAACAATGAATGGGGTATTTTGGCATTCACCGACGATATAGCTTTTTTGGAGAGTAAAGGAAGAGGATATGGGGGAGGGACTCGAAAGGTGAAATATGTGTTTCGAGGAGGGAGGCCTGAAAACGAATAAGGAGAAGACATTGGTTATGAGAGTAAATATAGAGAGATATAGCAGGTTTAAATATTTTGGTAGATGATAGTAACATAAAAGAGGCAGTAAGTTTTAAGTATTTAGGAAGTGTGTTCGGAGATAGGGGAGGAGTAGGGGAAGATATCGCCGAAAGGATAGCAAAATCCTTTGCTGAAGGATCAAAATGTGACCCTGAAGGCGAAAAGAATAATTTTTGAGAATGTTTCGACACCCATATTGATGTATAGTGGGGAGAGTTGGACGACCAATACAATTACAAGAAACAGAATAGAAGCAGCTGAGATAAGGTTCTTTGAGGGTAATGCTGGGGAAGAGGTGAAGAGATAGACGAGAAATGAACATATAAGAGAGAGCAGGGGTATGTACGATGAGAAATAAGATAAAAAAAATGCCCAACTGAGGTGGCTGGGACATCTGGAGAGGATGGGGAGGAAATAGATGGGAGGAGGTTTTTAGGAGTGGATGTCGGAAGGCAGGAGACCGAGGGGGAGGCAGGGAAGAAGGTGGATAGACGAAGTAGAAAAAGTGGTGGAGAGACATCACTTCCCGAACATTGTTGAAATGAGAAGAATTGGTGATTTAGCAGATATAGACGAATGGAGAAGGAGGCTACGCGAACTGACGGGCATATAAATGCCTTGCTGGGAGCTGAAGTAAGAAGTAAGTAAGAATATATAAAAGGAAGCATGCTAATATTTCGAAAGGGATGTTATTGGTCATTGCCAGAAAAGCGTTATATATATATATATATATATATATATATATATATATATATATATATATATATATATATATATATTATATATATAGTATATATATATTTATATATATATATTATATATATATAGTAGTATATTTATATATATATAACCTTTAAATATTATTTTTTTCCATGAACTATTGAAAAAAATAATTATGTTATGTTTCAGAACGCTTGTTACCTTCATGGAGCAATGAGGAAGAGATGAATTCTGCATCAGGAGCAAGTACCCTTCCTCTTAATGTTCCTCTTCAGATTCAACAGCAATACCTTCACCTTGTCAGCGATAGAGATATGGCTTCGATTTCTAGTCCTATAGAGTCTATTCTCGATAGTGATTTGTATGAAAAACCCATAACACTTTTAGATCCAGGTTCAGAAGATATTCATTTCATGGAAAGGTGTGCGGATGATTATCATTGCATTGCTTTTCCTGCGGAGAGTTGCAAAAGAGAGACTGCTTCGTGCAATTCCTTAGAAGAGTCGTCTGATTCACTATTGTTTGGAATACCCCCAAGATTGGGAAATGGTTCAAGTAAAGAGAAAGTACCTTTAACTTTAAATTCGTTTTACGAGTGTTGTTCCTCGTCATTGTTTAATGAATCTATTTTACCATTATCAAAAAATATATCGAATCCTAGGAATATCAAATGTTCCAAGCTGGAGGGTTCTCATCACACCACATGCCCAGTATTTTGTCAAAGAAATTCGATATCTTCTTCAGTTCCATCCTCTCCTAAAAATCTAAAGCGAATTAAAAGACATTTTTTGCCTGAATCGGAAACTTCAGGTACATTATGTTTAACTTCTCCAACGCCTTCACCAGAAGATATCGAAAGCGATCAATACTCAAGCTTATTAACAAATAATCACAGCCATGAAAATGGAGTAGGCAAAGATTCTAAAATAGGTTTTGACCGATTGTATGGGTCACTAGAGGATATTAATTTAATTCGGAGCAAAAGACCTTCCGTGGTTGATCACTCTTTAAGTAACATTTTTCGTAGTTCAAAAAAGAATAATCATAATAGTGTTTCAACCATGTCTTTAGGACGCAATCCTCAAATAGACATGTCTGACTGTCTTTCCAGATTACTTCCAAATGAAAGAACTGAAGCATTTTATTCACCTATGAAAAATGGATGCATTGAACAAGTTTCTTCAAACGCTTCAAATTTTCATATGGATATGAATGAAGTTTCTGCTTTAGAGATTAATGGGTTATATAAAATGACAGATTCACCAAATGATAACGTCGCCACGTCATCTTCATTTGAAGTTAAAATCAAACCTGATAACTCATACAATTAATATATATATATATATATATATATATATATATATATTATCTCTTTTTTGTTATCTCTATCTATATATATATATATATATATAATATATATAATATATAATATATATATATATATATAATATGTATATATATATATATTATATATATATATAATATAATATATATATATAATATATGGTAGCTGTTTTGGGATCTCGCTACCACTTATTTTTGCCCTAGAAATTGCTCAAGCATTCTGGTGCATGTGTGTGTACCCTATCCCAGTTCTGTGGAGAGTAAGGGCAGATGATGACGACGATGGGTATATATATATATATATATATATATAATATTATATATATATAATATATATATATATATATATATATATATATATATATATATATATATATATATATATAATATACTTCTTTCTTGGTAACTTCTTCATTTCTCCAGACTGGGGTGACGTAAGCAACATACACCGGAAACAGAAATGTTAGTAGAAGAACATGACCGTAAGTCAAAAGGATACTCCTTAACCTTCATCCCTATTGAATGAGAGCCCGTCTACACTAAAAAAAATCCACCTAAGATTTACAAGACCGCTAGAACCCTCAACTGTGGAATCTCGTCAATGTATTCAATGGGCCAAGCTCAAAACCATACCCCTCACAAAACCCCGCCATTCACTCCTATTGCACACCTTTTTTTCTAGCCTCTGCAAGCACACACACACACACATCATCATCATCATCATCATCATCATCATCATCAATCATCATACATTCATCATCATCATCATCATCACCTTAAACCACCACCAACCACACCCGATGGCCGAACCACCAACCACCCCACCACCACACCCACCTTCTCTCCCGCTAAAAGCTGGGAGTAAGGTTGCGAACACATGCACTGGAAACAGAAAAGTGGCAGACGAATATGACGCAAGTCGAAAAGAAAGCCCATCCTTACCGCCCCCTTTATACACTTTAGTGAGTACTCGCCGCAGTCAGAAAAATACACCCTAGAGCTTCACTGACACGCGACGAAACCCTCCACTATGGTTATCTCGTCGAATGATAGGGGTTCAATCATTCCCTTTAGCCCAGGTGGGCCACAACGATAACCCCCCCTCCACAAGACCCCGCCATTCACTCCTATTTTGCACCTTTATTCTTGCCTCTGCCAAGCCTCACATTCCTCTCCTCCAAACATTCCTTTACCTGACTCAAAATCCACTTTTTATTCGGTCTCTCCCGAGGCCGGTCGATTCCCAACACACTCACCACTATGCATCCGCTTAACCAACCAACTATCATCGATCCTTTCCAAATTACCAAGCCATCTCAATGTCACTTTCATTTATTCTCTAATTTTAATTTTATTCACACCACACACACGCTCCCTAATGCGTTCATGTCTATATTTTATCATTCTTCTCCACTTAACACGCCGCACTAAAATTTGTTCATCTAACACAGTTGTACTTTAGACTATACTCTTATTCCAGAGCCATAGTTTCACTACTATGCGTTAACACAGGGTTAACAACATACCCTCAATGTAAGACCCTAGCGCACTCCAGACTTAGTAACCCTTTACATCCACCAAGGATTTAATTGTTCAGCCAAGCCACTTTCCTACCAATCACAACTTTCTACTACAGTCTGCATCATCGTTCCCATTTCATCATCCAACATTATCCCAAATATTTAAACTCAGACAAACTGTGTTTCAGTTGCTCACCGAGTCAAACAGTAAACTTTCATCAACCGAGAACTGTCCGTCACTAGCGTTCTCTGTTCACTCAACAACATACCTTACTTCCTTATACTAAGTTTACTATCAAACCGCACGCTTTAAACACATCGCTTGCAAAATCCCTACTACGCAATCCTACTCAAACTCTCTTCAGATTTGCCACCAAAAAAAATCATCGCATGCAATAAACCGGGCACCCTTCACTCTCTTGCAATCCTCTATCATTCTAACACCTTCAACTGCATCCCCACCACTCCCCCTCTCTATTACTTTTCATAAACCCCATCGCATATACACAATTGGAATAACCTCAAGGAGACATAACACACCCCTGTCTCACTCCGCTATTAATATTAAACCAATCATTTTCAACTCCATTTATTCTTACACACGCTTCCCTAGCGTCGTACATACTTCTGATTCCATTCAGAAGCCTACCACCAACACCATATATCACTAACACCTGCCATAGAGCTTCCCTATTTAAATCCTATGCATACGCCTGTTGCAAATCCATTAATACCTTAAAATACAAATTTAATTCTTCTTCCTCGTCCATTTTCCTCAAATCATTTGTATTTCAATGTAAAGATTTAATCCACACATCCTCTACAACTTCTAAACGCACCTTGTTCTTCACCAATCAGTCCCTCAATCACGACGCACTCTTTCAATCGAAATACCAGCATATATATTCCCTACAACACTAAATAAACTAATTCCTCTATAATTCCTACAGTTACCCTTTCCGAACTATACCCTCCATAAAAGCTTTGTTAAACAACTTTCAAATCCACTCAATCACCATCTCGCCTCCGTTCTTGATCATTTCACCAGTAATTTCATCAATACCTTCAGATTTAGCCATCTTCAACTTTCTTTAACTCTAAGGCCATGTAACCTCTCCTTAAAATAATGACCTCGTCCCCAATACCAAATTCCTTCTTGCACCGCAATCAAACCCACACACATTCACTAATTACCATCTTCATTACTGCCAATGATATGCAGACTTTCCGAAATGTTCTTTCCACACTACCCCTCACATCCATCATTCTATCAGTTACGAAAGCACCATCCTTATTCATTATTCTAAGCATATTCTTTCTTAACCTTTCACGCTTCCTTCCAGAAGAGCTTCCTATTCCCTTGTAAGTCCCCATTCATCCTGTTTCCAAACTGTTCATCTACCTCTTTTTTCCTCCTACATATATGCATCTTTTTAGTATTCTTTTTTCCTCTCAATATAATTCTCCAAAAATCTTCTTTTGAAACCTGCAACCATTGGGCTTTTAATAGTACATTCAATCAGCGCTTCTTTGTTGTTTTTTTCTTTTAAGCTCGCTTGCATCACCTCTTCA
>JABUQX010035815.1:32500-42500 GCA_015478945.1 Trachelipus rathkii | reverse complement strand
AATGCTCTTACGTCATCATAAAAGCCTGTATCATTAAAACTAGAGCTAATTGAGTATTTTAAAGGTCATATTATTTTTTGCAGACTAAAATGAGTTAGAATTATGTATTTTCATTTTTGAAACATATTTTTTGTGTGAGTTATTTATGAATTTTATGAACTTATTTAATAAGACTTGAAAATTTTTAATCATTATAAAATGCAAAAGAATTGTTTCTGCAAACGTAGCTAATGGAATGAAAACTCATATATTATAACATCAAATTATGAATTATGACGATTATGTACGTTTTACGCTTATTTTTCTGTAAAATAAAACTACATATCAGATAGAAAAAATAATTTTGTTGTTTTAGAAAAAAACAAGAAGTCATGGGTAGCTTCAAGTGACATTTTGTTAAAATACAAGTTTTCAGTAATCAATCTTTGACCAATAACCAAGTTTATGCTTATCTTTTGGCAAGATTACCTGTCAGTTTACTTACAGTATTATGTATTTTTTTATTATGTAAATAAATCTTTGGTTAAGTTCAATGTATTGTATTATTTTCACACCTTATTATACAAAATGTTTTAATTTCGAATTTTATTACATATAATGCTATCGTTGCACATGATATTGTTCTTATTGGGATTTTATTCCATTTATTCTTATTAAATTAATCATTTAATAGTTAAAATGACTATAGATTATATTTCATACCAAGCTCAAACTTATCTTATTAAAATATAAAACAATTAATTTTTTGAGAGCCTGCGCAGAAGTCTTGTAGGTCACTGGAGAATGCGACCTTAAATGGAACGAGAAACCAATCTCGGAAAGATTTTCTGTGACAAACCGCATCTTTTAGGTCATTGGATGTGCAGTTAAAATTTTTGCTAGTCTTAGGTCTTTTAGCTATGAAATTATGATTAATTAAGATTGACAAATCCAAGAAAATATATTTCAGTCTGACTTCAGGAGACTAGGAGAGTAAGAGGGAGATATGCTTATAGTGGATGATGATTAGGGGGAGCACAGTCAATGAACAGATAGCGGATCAGATAGAAGAAGGGTGAAGATGTGACAGAACTGTCAAGAGGGAGTGGACTCTTGATGTATAGTGGCTTCTCCTGTGAGTGAATGTTGAATGCCCAATAAGTAATCAAACCAGTACCACCACCTGATGACGACTGCAACAATACATAGAGGATCAATAACTTCTAATATAGGAATAATGATTAAGAACCTTGCTTCGATGGCATCGGTCTCCTAGCACCCCTGTCAGCATAACTTGAACCCCTGATGGATGTGAGGAAGGAAGTTAGTTGAGAGAATGTAGTTCTGATTTAAAATGAACGGAAGGTATGCAGAGGGCCTTGCTGAGTTACAGTGGCGCCCTTAGCTAATCTATCAGCATTCTCGTTTTCAAGGATACGAGCATGTGATGGAATCCAACAAAATGTTACCTACTTTTACAGGGAGTGGAGATGTTGCAGAAAACGTTGCATGCGTAGAACCAACGAGTTTTTTGGTAAGTGCAACCGCCAATTCCTGAAGTGAGCTGTAGGAATAGTAGTATATGACGTTAGATTTCGTATTAGGAAGGATTAATATTCTTGAAATCCTTAGTACTATGGCCATTAATTTCGAGTTAAAAACAATCATACAAGGGGGGGAATGTAATGAGAGACATGTCGGTCAATAAAATATATAACCCTACCTTCCTATTTATAATCATCTATTTAAACTGATTAGAGGCCATATTCGATGTATGATGCGAATAAAATTAAACGGGATGGAAGGACTTTTCAAATGGGATTGTCTAAATAGTTGAATATAAGCCAGCAGTTGGCGACGAACAGCAAATGAAGAGGTGTTGAGACACCTTTGTTGATGAGTGAAATTAGTGCCGAGGACGAAGGAGTTTGGGGTCGAATAAATGTGGTGCCCATTAGGTATTCCATTATAATTGGTAATGATATGATCCTTGCCTTGCTTCACTGCTTATCTTAGGTAATGAGCAAAAAGCACCCTTTATTATTCGAAACTCCTCATTCTGGATACTGTCAGATGACAGAGGTAAGTATGGGATATTAGAAAATATATTGCACAGCCATAGTTCAGTCCCTGAATAATCACTAAATAAATGTGTAAAAGTTTTCTAACAGTTTGGTGATGCTGAAGTGAAGTAGCGTAGCAAATCTTATGAACGACGACAATTCCCCTTTAGCGACAAACATGCGGGAGATAAGTCGAGAGTATCATCCAATATAAGACCCAAAATCTGATGGTTTAACTGATTTGAACTGAGGCTAAACTATAGGGAGTGAAAGAAGAAGACGAAAACTGTGCATTTTTCTCTGACTTCTTTTTCCTAAATAGTACGGTGCCGTTCTTGGTTGGAGGAAAGCTGAAAACTATGCCGATCACTCCATTTAGTTGCTATGTAGCGGCGTTTGAGGCCTTTCAAACCACTTTTAGTTTAGCATCTATTTCATAGAGGGTGAAATTGTCTTCACATAAAGGGGTGTTTAATGAGAGGAATTGCAGATACTGCATCGTTAAAACCGAGTAGGTATTACTTTTATTCAGATGAAGTATTCGAAGAGGGGATCGTTCCAATCTGAATTGTGAGGAATTGGGAAAGAAGGGAGCAGGCAAAGTAATCCTAGCAATTGGAGCTTTGTAAGAATTTCGTTCCTCCAGATATTATTTTAAGTCTTTTTAACATAGCATCATGTTGCTGAAGAACATTTTGCGGGTATGACGATCCAAGCAAAGACGCGGGTTTATCGTTGAATGGTACCTTCGGAAATCGAATTGAAAATTGGAGAAAGCATGAAGACCATCTCAGATTGGAAGACGGAGTTTTGCAACCATTTTTCCATCAATTTATAGGTATGACATGGCAGTGAAATGAATCCTCATTGGAAGTGGCTCAATGATGAAGGTCGACCAGACCGGGGAGAAATTTATGAGCTCTCTAGTAATATTTCGCTATATAACACGGTACGAAAGTCTAAGCTGCAAGACTGTTGTGGCTAATCCTTTCATATGAAATACTTTCCGGTTGAAGTGGGCCGTCTTTGTAGGCAGATTATGTTGTTCTGTTTTGAATTCAACTAATGCGAGCAAGTAATTGTATTGAATTTTCTCACTAGGCACAGTTGAGAAGTCTAGTGATTGAGAGTTTCCAAATAGATTGAAAAAGAGATATGTAAGAAAAAAAATATGCTGTCGGAACACTGTAAAAGCAGTATAATTGTATAACGATGTCCAAAAAATAACATTAGATCATAGCACCAACCAGAGTATGACTCAGATATTTCTGCCTTTATGGTGATAGGTCATGGTCACTTATATAGATAAAGAAAACTGGTCAAGGATTGCTGGAGAGTAGAAGGAGAAATCAGTGCAAAAGGAAGAATACATACCAAAACACTCGTAAGTGGAAACTTCTGTGTTGAGACAGCTCGGTGGGAATTGGTCCAAATTTTCCACGAGAAAGCTCACGCCTGAAGAGATATATTTTTTACACAACTGGAACTGATCACTGTTAATAAAGTCACCGAGTTTCTGCTCCTCAGGGAGTTCAGTACATGGACGTAGGCAGGATTTCATTTAGGGGGGCAAAGGTTGAGTGATATATATATATATATATATAAAGAGTTATGAGCAGTTATATATATATATATACAGCAAGAGTATATATAAGTATATAAGTATATATATATAGCAAAGGGTTATATATATATATATATATATATATATATATATATATATATATATATATATATATATATATATATATTACAAAAGGATTTTAAAAAGTTAACGTCGTTAATTCTTAATCGTTAACAAAAAAATTAACGGCGTTAATCATTAAAGGGTTTATCGGTAAAGAATGTAAGGGAAGTTAACGTTAATCGTTAACGCTAACCGTCTTCAAATTTTTTTTTTTTTTTACAGTTATCACCACTTCACTCACGGGCAGAGCCCTATCTGGCGAGGATACAGACGCCAAAATCTCATCCGCTGTGGGCGCAAATTGATGATGAACATAGGACGCAGGCTTTAAAGTGCGAGGGGAGATTAAATTCAGCAGGAAACACAGAAGATGGAAGAGAGTTCCACAGAACAGTGGTGGAAGGAAAGGAAACACCGTGCAGCAACTAGCCTGGAGTTATCAATATCTACACAAAACTCGTGCGCAGATACGGCACCCCTTGTGCCACTAGGGCGTCGTAAAGGTGGTGGTATGAGAGTGAAGTTCCCCCGAACACCTGCCGCTGCGATACCCATAGAAAAGAGATAAAGCACCAACATCGCGCTGCAAAAGATAGAGGTTCAAGTGAACTGGAAAGTACATAATGTTTATAAGCCTTTGGCTTTTGACTCGACCCAGTCCAAAGTCGGGCGAAACCAGAGCCCCCAGTTATGAGAACAGTACTCTACAAGAGCAGATTATAACCTTATAGCTGGAGTAACTGAGAAGAGGAAAAAAAGTCTCGCAGTCTAAACAGAACTCCCAGTTTCTTTGAGGCCACCCCAGCAACCGTTGTGATGTGAGGTTTCCAAGACAGTTTTTTTATGTTAAGGCCAAGTGATGTTTATATTGTCAACACGAAAGAACTGTCAAAAGAGATAGGAAAGTAGAGAAGGTATTTTAGGAGAGGGAGATTTGTAGAAGGTTTCCTTTTTTTTTTTTTTTTTTTGTTATATTATTTTTTTTTTTTTAAGGAATTGAATTTCACAAAGGTTGAGACGACCCCACCCGCAAATTCAATCTAGCAGCGAGAATAGAATCGGAAAGATTAAGACGAGAGGCAATTCTAGAAGTAAAAGATGGAGCAGAATTGAAATGAGTTGAAGAATGAAGGTTCGAGTCATCGGCATGTGAGTGGATAGAGTTAGATGTGCAGGTGAGAAGATCATTAATGAAAAGAAGGAATAAAGTAGGAGATGAGACGAAACCCTGAGGAACTCCACTATTGACAGAAAAAGAAGAAGAAGTCGCTCCATCAACCATAGCCGATGTTTAGCGACTTGAAAGAAAGCTAGACATAAGTAAGCAAAGAGAAGGAGGAAAGGAGGAGAGCTTGGAGAGCAATGATGCGTGCCATACCCGGTCAAATGCTTTGGATATGTCAAGTGCCACCACGCAAGTCTGCCCGTAGTTCCTAAGAGCGGAAAACCATAAATCGGTTAGATAGGAAAGTATATCTCCAGTAGACCTTGAACGCCGAAAGCCATACTGGCGATCGGAAAGAAGAGAATGATTCCAGATGGTCTAAGAAGTGAGAGTTGAGAATGGTTTCAAAGATCTTAGATAGAATACAAGTGAGAGCTATAGGGCGATAGTTAGAAGGATCAGAGCGGCTTCCTTTTTGGAATAGGTTTGACATGTGCGTGTTTCCAACACTGAGGAATGTGCTAGTATTAAGACGTAGAGAATATAGTGTTGAACGAGGGGTGGTGTCAGCACGCAAGCACAACCCTCAAAACTCGGGCTTTTTCCAACCCTGTGTTAAACATTACTAAACTGATAATAACCGAGTAAATTGACACCCCGTAGAGACATAGAAATGGGTTGCAGTGAAATAGTTCTGAAAAAAGTTTATCTCTATTTGAAATCGAATCTAATGGCTAATTTAAAATCGGATAAGAAAAATATTTTATAAACTCGTAAATAAGTTAACGGTTAACGGATGTAGGGGAAAATTTTAACTCGTTAATAGACCGTTAATTTTTTTCGAAATTAACGAAAGCGTTAAAAAGTTAACGAAAAAATTAACAATTAATGGATTAACGCTTTAACGCGTTAATGCCCACCTTGTATAATATAAGTATATATATATACATAGCATAGCAGTTAGCGAGGTATATGTTATGTTGGCATATATATATATATATATATATATATATAGTTAGCATATAGTTATATAAGTATATATATATATATATATATATATATATATATATATATATATATATATATATATATATATATATATATATATATATTATATATATATATATATATATATATATATATATATATAAAATTATGGTCTTCAAAATTGCTGTAATGTTTCTTTTATTTTTCTGCAATTGTTTTTTAATGTGTTGTCTGCAGCTGAATATCAACGGGTACGCCTTCCGAGATTGATTTAACAGCTTTGGCAGCCGTCAAATGTTATCGACATACTGAAAGTTCTAGCGAAGAATAATGTCAGAAGAATCTAGCTGTATAAAAGCACAAAGCTAGTTGACTTTAAGCCAATAAGAAAACGAAAACACATTAAAACTTTAGAAAAAATAGTATAATACGCTAGTAATTAGTAATTACTACTTCATTATCTATCGATTGATGTATTTTTTTCATTTTTTTTTGCTACTAAACCCTTAAAAACGTCGTCTGGCAAATATATAAGGTTCATAATTTTTATTTCGCCAAGATTTAGGGGGGGCAAGTGCCCCCCTCTGCACCCCCCTGCCTACGCCCATGGTTCAGTATGTATATCGAATAGATTTATGGATGCCTGAGGCAAGTGCATTCTTGTTGCTGAGGCATGGAGGTGTGTTTAAAGTGAATCGGCGAATACGAAATATTTTTGCCACCCTATCTGAAATATAACTGTGTGCATATTTCAAGGGAGTGCCATATGCAGAAGGTGGATGAAAGTTACTCCTGTAGAGCTGGATTTCCAGCAAGCATATATACTCTTCAAGTTTTCAAAAAAAAAAAATTTAGATAGTACCATACACAGTTTCACTTTTGGAAAGAGGCCTATCACCTTAGATTGGTGTGTAAATTTTAGTTACACTTGGCATAACCACACTCTTTATTTGGGCCTATTTGCATATTTAGATGGCTGCGGGAGAGATTTGTAGGCCCTCTGTAGTGACATCCTAAGTTCTAAATTTAGCATCAGTCATATTTGACTTTTTCTGCTTTTTTATTTCAATATTTAAATATTGGATTAGTAGGAACGTTGTATCATGTATTTTTTTTAGCAACTTAAAACTTTGTCACTTTTTACCTCTTTGCTCATATCCCCCAAATGTTGCACCGCTCTCTCAAGTTTCTCTCGCACACTTTATATAAGTTCATGATGGTAAAAGTTAATTGAAATGGTAACGGGTACTTTTACCGGGGGGGGGGGTTCGTAGAAAATGATGTATATAATAATACAGGGTTTGGAGTAAGTAAATAAATAATTGAAATTATGTGAAAAAATTAATAAATATGAAGGTTCGGGCTAAAATTATGGTTATATTCAGTAAATTGCTTGCTTTCAAAACTTAAGCAATACACTAGTCTAACCTTCGCTACTGTACTATAAATGCACGGTAGACGGGGTAGAGTTTTTCACTACTACCTCCATATATATATATATATAGCATGTTGAAGATATATATATATATATATATATATATATATATATATATATATATATATATATATATATATATATATATATATATATATATATATATATATATATATATATATATATATATATATATATATATATAGAATATATATACTTAACGCACACACGGAACGGGAGCTCGGATCAAAAAATATTTTTCACAGGTAGCATCTATGATACATAAATAGATGTTCTAGGGTCGAAATGAAATTTTTTTTTTTTTTTTTTTTTTTTTTTTTTTTTTTACCAGTTCTAGGGCGAAATTTTGTATATTATTTGAAAAGGTATTACACGGCAATGTAGGGGGTTGAGCCGACGGGGGAATCGGGGGACGGCTTCCATAACACCCCGTAGGGCGGGAGGAACCCCTGCGACACCTAAATAACAAAGAGCGGGGGTTTCCGGATACCTTCACCGGAGGGGGGGAATAGTCCTACCCTGTAGTTCCCCGGAAGGCTGAGACCCTGTCTCCTGCCATCGGTGCGGTATACCCTTGGGGTAATTTTTAGTTAAAAATTCCTAACTAAAATTTACCAGGATTCCAAAAATGTATTCCTTTTCGCTGTAGCTACTGTAGTTTTTGAGATATGATTTTTTTTCATTTTTTTGCCAGAATTCCAAAAATGTATTCCTTTTTCCTGTAACTATTGTAGTTTTTGAGGATCCGAGCCTCCCGTTCCGTGGGCGTTAAGTAATCTTTACCTATATATATATATATATATATATATATATATATATATATATATATAGGTGTTATATATATATATATATATATATATATATAATATATATATATATATATATATATATATATATATATATATATATATATATATATATATATATATATATATATATATATATATATATATATATATATATATTAGTGTGGTCCAAAAAATCAAAATTAAGAAATATATCATTCTGAACGTTCTAAGATGTGACGTTTACTGTAAAAAAATACTCTATTTAAAATTTGAAGTAAAAAAATTTAATGGTGACACATGCGCAAGGAAAGTTGCGCTTGGCTAAGTAAACTGTAGCGGGTTGTCAGTTGTGCTGTAGACGTTATAGGTGTTGGTTGTGTCAAAATTTACGTGCTTGCCGTGTCATAATTATTTAAATTTCTTATGTAGAATGTCTCTAATCACGTCAAACAAGATCGGATACACATGTTTGGCTTATTGGGCAGCAAATATCAGAAAACATGACCTGTAGATCAAAACTTCCATCAATTGGCGATGTATTACGTCGTCTGTTTTGGCTGACACACAATAAAAAATCAGTAAAGGAGGCTTCAAATATAATATATTCTGAAATATATGACTTCTGAGATAGAGCAAAGTTACCCACGAAGACAAACAGGATGTTTTAACCAAGATTAGAAAGACATATGAACAATACAGATCACTTTTAAAATTGAAATCAAGAAGTCAAATACAAATTGAAAAAGAGACTATCTTTAAAGAAAGCTTAAATGATTTATTTGATATCGCACATGCAAAAGCAATGAAAATAATATCAAATGAAGAAGATAGAGTTTTTCTTAAAGCTCAGAGAGAAAAGGTAGGCGAGGGTATATGAGTAATGTGGATAAAAAATATACTGTAAAACAAGAAAGAAAACGTAAAAGGGAAGAACAAGAAAGTAATAGAATTAAAAGGGAAGTTCGTCGGCAGGAGGAACAATTACTTATTATGCAAGAA
Source organism: Trachelipus rathkii (assembly GCA_015478945.1). Classification (NCBI taxonomy): domain Eukaryota; kingdom Metazoa; phylum Arthropoda; class Malacostraca; order Isopoda; family Trachelipodidae; genus Trachelipus; species Trachelipus rathkii. Next base: position 33,376 of record JABUQX010035815.1, on the reverse strand, counting down.
TGTACTAGTGTGGATGGTGGTAGTTCTTCTAGCAGTGAAGAACCCCAACCTGGACCGTCCAGAGTCGAACCATGTAAGAGTTCAAAGGAACGTCATAAAATCATAACCCCTGACTTAGCAATGGCTTTGGATAGATCGAAAATGAGTGATCGACGTGCGATGTTAGTAGTAACAGCTACTGCAAATGCGTTTGGAAAAAAGTTGATAATATTGTATTAGCAGAAGTACATTACGGGGGCGAAGATCTGACGTTCGTAAAGCAATTGCTGAGGATATTAAACAAACATTTCTTGGTGGTTTACTGACATATGTACACTGGGATTGTAAGTTATTGTTGGATGTAACCGGAGAAGACAATGTTGAACGTCTAGCGATCGTCGTACATGGTGGAGGGAAATCAAAGTTGCTGGGTGTTCCAAAACTTTTGAAAGGAATCCGGAAATGTTGCAGAAGTTGTAGTACAGTCCTAAAAGATTGGAATTTGGAAGATAGCATTGTAGGAATGTGTTTTGACACAACAGCAAGCAATACCGGAACCAAAAGTAGGGCTTGTAGGATTATAGAAGAGAAGCTGAAAAGAAGTCTTCTGGCCTTTTCATGTCAACATCATATTCACAAAATAGTCATATCTGCTGCTTTCAGCTGAAAGCTATTTATTTCATCAGGACCAGATATTGACCTGTTCAAAAAATTGAAATTTGAAAAAAATTAATAAAGAAAGTATGAGATAGTGAGTATTAGTGATTCATGGACAGAAAATGTCTTAGCTTTTGTAGTGAGCAGTTAAAGAAAAGCCACCCACGGGATGATTATAGAGAACTATTGGAGCTGACAGTTGTTTATTTATGTGGGAACCTTGAGAAACGGTTTTCTTTT
>JABUQX010035815.1:20000-22500 GCA_015478945.1 Trachelipus rathkii | reverse complement strand
AACTTAACCTATTATTTTTTTCCTTTTCAGTATATCACAGGTATGGCCCAGGAATGTTTTTCGATAGTCTTGGACAACCTTAAATAAAAAGAAGATTAATATACTTAAATACAGCTTTATTCCTTGCTTCCAAATACTGATTAGCTACTTTTAAATTTTATAACCACACCTAAGTCCTAAATCATTTTCTTGGTCCACAGACTCAAGCCATTCCCCATTAATATAGAAGTTAAAACCTTTATTTGAGTAACCTAGGTATAATGACTAAAAAATAATATATAAATAAAGCATTTGCATGTCTATATAGTCTTACCTTGAGTTGTTGTTTTTCAAAGATTTTTTGCTCTTTCATAGTTCTTGTAGACTAGATAAGTCAGCCTGAGGCTTTAGCTAGTTAGAACTTACTTAAACTTAGTAGATAAATTGATTAGTATAAGGCAAAGAGAATAGAGATAGGTTGATAGTTGAAATAGTTGAAAAGAAAAGACAATTTACCTCCCTTTCTTTACATTTTTGATTATTAATTTGATTGAACACGAGCATACGCTAAGAACGTTTTTTTTTTTTTTGGTAATGATGAACCTTTTTCTGATTTTTTAGTGAAATTCTGGATAATTATATCCAATAGAGACAAAAATACAAATTCCGCTAAAACTAAAAATAGAAGATACCGTATTTGAAAATATATAGCTAATAGTTTTTATATCCTAAAATAAACACAAAATAGAAGAGATATATAGGGCCCTATGTGGAAGTATATAAAAGTTTTTATATAGGTGAAGAACCTTACACTTTTTACTATTAAAATTTATTTGCCACTTATCTGCCCACCCAAGAAAATTATAACATTGGATTGAAGTACTATAATTTTAATTATACTTTTACAGTTTTACTATGTGTACAGCATGTATTTACCGAGAAAGAGAGGGGGAGGGGGAAAAAGCAGGGTTGGGGATTTTTTGGATTTTTTGAGAAAAAAATCAATTTTTGATTTTTTGGATTTTTTGGATTTTTTGGGATTCGTGACGTCACGCGAAATATAATTTGTAAACAAACTTTTTTGTTTAAGTTTGATTAGGTATCATTTTTAACCCTAGGCCCTATATCTGAGTTCAAAATCTTAAAATAGGGCTTATAGTCTGTGACACAATGAAATATCAACACTAAAGAGTGTTATTTGTAATAATGATAATATATTACATCAGAAATAAAAGAAACATGTTTGAAACATGATCTTTTGTTGACATTTCTATTGTGTAGAAATTTGAAACAGAGTAGCCTTACTACGATATTATTATTCTAATTTTTTATTTATATTGAAGTTAAATCACTTAAATATCCAAATAACTTAAAAAATATATATAAAAAAGCAAAAAATCATGATTTTTTGGAGCAATAAATCAAGTGAAAAAATCGGTTGAAAAAATCAATTGATTTTTTCCGTGCCATCCCTGGCCGAAAAAGTCATATCCGGCTATATTTTGGCTAAGTTTTAACTAATTATGGCCATAAAATTTGCCAACCATATGGCAACCCTGGTTAGATGTATTGTCTGGTCCAGTGAGTGATTTAATTTATGTTGTTGTTGTCAATTTCAAAATAATTGAAACAATTTTAAATGTTTAGGTTGTGGTAGGTTAGAGACTTAGAGATAAAAGGCCTTGAGTTAGGGAACACCTGAATGGTCTCTATAAAATCCTTTTCAACCGCAAGTAAGGTTAGAGATATTGTCTACTGTGGACTTCGGATTCGACATTTGGCCTTTGGAGAAGACAGTCTTCTGCTTGATTGAACATGTACATCAAGATTGAAACTTTTTTTTTCCTCATTTTGTTTTTTTGTTTAAACGCTTTGGCTATGAACTTCATCAACATACTGACTGAATTGGTAATCATAGCCAGTTGTTGTTTGACTGCATCCAACCTTGGGGTCAAATTATTGGAATTGGATTATTTATCTTTCCAGGAAATTGATATTTTCATTATCTAATGAAAAGGTCATTATAGAAGATGTTTGAATAGAGTTGGTATTATTTGAGGTACTCAATAAATATGATAAAGCAGGAAACCTAAATTCATTGGATTCAAACTGGTCAGTCTCCAGTTGTAAGGAAAATCATACATGTGACAGGTTAGGCTTATCCATTTCATCCTGGTGCACAACATGAGTGGTTGTTATACCTCCCATCTGTTCAAATGGAAACTTAAACTGATCATTTACCTCCAGTCTCACATGACCATCCTCAATCATTTTTTATTTTATTTTCATATTAATGTGGTTAACCTGAGAAGTTTTTTTGGGTAATTATGTTGCTAATGTAAGAAAGTATTACTCAACTATTATATTAAAACTATAAACTTTTAATTTACAAAATATAAACTTTTAATTTACAAAAATAGTGTAAAAAATTCTTTAAAGTTTTTTTTAAGCGATTAGCGCTCATTTTAAATGTATATGCAATAAAAAATTAAGAAATGAAGCTCAGAGAAAAAAAGTCTAC
>JABUQX010035815.1:7500-15000 GCA_015478945.1 Trachelipus rathkii | reverse complement strand
ACATATAAGGTTCATATTTTTTATTTCGCCAAGATTTAGGGGGGCAAGTGCCCCCCCTGCACCCCCTGCCTACGCCCATGTATATATATATATATATATATATATAGTTATGATTTTTATACTACATACATATATATTTATATATATATATATATTATATTATATATATATATATATATATATATGTTATTATTATATATATATATATATAACATATATATATATTTATATATATATATATATATATATATATATATAAATATATATATATATATATATATATATATATATATATATATATATATATATATATATATATATATATATATATATATATATATATATATATATATATATATATATATATATATATATATGGTGAAATCCAGTTTAAAACCACAGATGTAGAAAAAAAAAAATTTTAGTATAATTTTATTTAGACAAAAATATACATTTTTATATATTGAATAAGAAAAACTTATTTTCAATTTAGAAAAATTTGATGTAACTATTAAATAATTAATCAGGTTTATTGGAAAACGTACGATTCATAGGTGTAATGCACGGGAATCTTATTTTGCGCTACTATGATAATGCAGTGTCTATTCTGCGATCGTGCTGAGATATGTCGTCTTTTATTTAAATACGATGTTATGGAACGAAATATTATTTATGTATATATTTTATGTATTCGCCAAAATATAATATATATATATATATATATATATATATATATATATATATATATATATATATATATATATATATATATATATATATATATATATATATATATATATATATATATATATGTATATATATAAATATATATATAAATACATATATATATAATATAGCATATATATATATATATATATATATATATATATATAGATATATATATATATATATATATATATATATATATATATATATAGAATATTCATATATATATATATATATATATATATATATATATATATATATATATATAAATATATAGATGATAATATATATATATATATATATATATATATATATATATATATATATATATATCTAACCTAACCTAACCTAACCTAACCTAACCTAACCTAACCTAACCTAACCTAACCTAACCTAACCTAACCTAACCTAACCTAACCTAACCTAACTTAACCTAACCTAACCTAACCTAACCTAACCTAACCTAACTTTAACCCCAATCCCACCTAACCTTACCTAACTCCAACCCAACCCAACCAATCTAACCTAACCTAACCTACAACCCAACCCAACCTAACCTAACCTAACCCAAACCTAAGATAACCTAATTAAATATTAGTATATATATATATATATATATATATATATATATATATATATAGCCTAGTAAATATATATATATATATATATATATATATATATATATATATATATATATATATATATATATATATATATATATATATATATATATATAATATATTATATAATATATATATATATATATATATATTATTATTATTATTATTATTATTATTATTATTATTATATATATATATATATATATATATATATATATATATATATATATATATATATATATATATATATATATATATTATATTATATTTATATAAATATATCAAAATATAAATATATATATATATATTTTATTTATATATATATATACATATACATAGCATATATATATATATATATATATATATATATATATATATATATATATATATATATATATATATATATATATATATATATATATATATATATATATATATATATATATATATGGCTATTTATAAGATGTTGACTCCAGGAACGAAAATCAATAAAAAATGTAACGTAATTTCAATGATTTGAGGTTAAATACATTAGTAAATACTGGATTTTCAAATGTAATTTAATTAATATTAACAAAAATTAAAAAGAAATTGACATATATTTTTTTGTGCTTCACACCTATAGTCTTATAAAAATGAGTAGCTTAGGCCGTGCTTAGGCTATTTATTTCAGTTTAAATTTGATGAATGTATACGTAAAGTTTGTAGAAACACCTTGACAATAATAAATTGATATTTGATATTTTTATATATTTTATGTTTTGATCCGGGGTGGGGCCTTCGGCCCCCCCCTCTATATCATCCCCCCCGTCCCCCGCAGAGCGGGGTGCCCCGCTCGCAAGCTCGCGAGTTTTTTCAAATAAAATACTCATAAATTATAATAATAATCGCAAATGAAGTATTCAAAAGAAAAAACTTAGAAAAAAATTAAATTCCTATTAAATAATAATAATATAATAATAATAATAATAATAATAATAATAATAATAATAATAATAATAATAATAATAATAATAATAATAATAATAATAATAATAAAAATCTTTGTTAATTTCTTAAAAATTAAAAATGCAAATAACGCTAATAAATAATAGAAATTGCAGCAATAAAGAAAAGGCCCGAAATTCGTTGTTTTTCTTATCGAAAATTTCCCCCGTATAAACGGAGTCAACATCTTATAAATGTTATATATATATATATATATATATATATATATATATATATATTATATATATATATATATATATATATATATATATATATATATATATATATATATATATATATATATATATATATATATATATATATATATATATATATATATATATATAGATATATATATATATATATATATATATATTTAATGTTTTATATGTCAATTTGTTGCCAGAGTTTACGTTTCGTTCGAAACAACTTCTCGTACAAGGATCTCAACGCGGGGATATTTGTGGTTTTAAACTGGATTTCACCTATATATATATATATATATATATATATATATATATATATATATATATATATATATATATATATATATATATATATATATATATATATATATATATATATATATATATATATATATATATTTCTATAAATTTTTATCTTCTTTATAAGAGACACTAGTTTACCTATTTATATTATCAGAAGATTCTTAATGTTTTGATGATTCCGTGTGCCTTTGATTTTCTTTTTTTCTTTTTAACATATTGTCAGTATATATAATTAACAATTTAAATTCTAAGTGATAACGGACATGGTTCAAAAATTCGGAATATTTAAATTATTATTCAGAAATCATATGTATATTAAATATTTTAAATAATTTTTTAAAAACCAATTACATATTTGGAATCAGCATATAAAGCTTATTACAAAAATGTAAAAAAAAATTAGGGGGCTCGAGCCGACGGGGACAGAGGGGGGACATTTTCCATACCCCGTAGGGAGGGGCGGAGGAACCCCCGCGACACCCAAATACCAAAGAGCGGGGTTCCGGAGACCTCCCCGGAGAGGGGGAAATAGTCCTACCCTGTCGTTACCCGGAAGGCCGAGAGACCCCAACTCCTGCCATCTTTTCGGTTTACTTGGGTATTCTTTAGTTAAAAAAAATTAAAACTGACGAAGTCGTAAAACGTAACAGGTCCTATATATTTTTGAATTATGTCCGTCACCACTTAAATTGATTGTTAGGATCATATACTAGAAATATATTAAAAGACAAAAACAAAAAAGTATCAAAACTGATGGTCTTAAAATATATATATATATATATATATATATATATATATATATATATATATATATATATATATATATATATATATATATATATATATATATATATATATATATATATATATATATATATATATATATATATATATATATATATATATATATATATATATACACCCCCTCTTCTAGACAACATCTTACAGACATCTCAATCCCTCATATCCCTATGCGTAGGGGAGAAAGAATTGCCCACATCGTATGTCCTGCGTGTCGTAGAAATCGACTAAAGGGACGGTGGTAGTTGAGTTGGCTGCCCACTATCACTTATCTTTTTCCAGGAATGCTAATGCATGACTTGGAGATGGTCGTGATCGCCGTAAGCAACCTTCTATCTTTTGGAGAAAATGTATGAATCGTATGGGTACATGGATTGTCAGAGGAATAAATGCTGAAGAGAAGAGGAGAGAGATGATGGATGTATTTAGAAAGTGCAAATTTGATTTGCTCGTTGTGACTGAAAAAAAGATGAAAGGAAACGGTGAAAATGAGTCGTGTGATGTTAAATGTGCATGTGCTGGTGTGGAAAGGAATGAGAAGGGAAGAGAAGGAGTTGCAATTCTGATGAATGACTTGTGGTACAGAGGTATGGTCAATTTTGTGTGTGTGAGTACTAGAATTCTAATGGTAAATTTAAATCTGAAAAGGTCAAGGTATGTATGGTTGAGACATATAATCCATTTGAGGGTAATGTTGAAGAGAGTGCGATTTTCTGGGATAATCTGAATGATGTTTTGGATCAAGGGAGTAGGAGCTTCAAATTGATTATGTTGGGTGACCTAAATGGTTGGATAGGTGACCAAAAAAAGGGATGGTATAACAGGTGCACTTGGGGTGTCGGTAGAAAATGAGAATGGCAGGAAGGTGATTGACTTCTGTGAGGGGAGAGAGAGGTATGTGTGTAAGTAATTCTTTCTTTAAACACAAGAGTTTTCATAAGTATACTATAGTTGGTGTAGGTAGAGATGGTATCGAAGTGAAAAGTATGATTGATTTTGTGTTGGTGAAGAAGGAGATGTTGATGTATGTGTTGGATGTTAAATCAGTGAGGGGGTTAGGAATGGGATTATCGGATCACTATGTTGTTTTATGTAAAATTAAGTAAGTAGAATCTTGGATGGAGAGAAAGGTGATAAGGAAGGAAGTGGGTAGAAGTAAGAGTGAGAAACTAAGTGAACAAGGTAAAAGGAATAAGTATTTAAGAGCGCTGTCAAGTAAATCAGTTGAATGTAAACAAGTTGAAACTGAACAAATCTTTAAGCAAATGAACTAAGCGGTTGCTAATAGTGGGAAAGAAATATTAGGATGTGCTAAAGTAGGAAGTAAGAATGTTAACAGTGAGTGGTGGAATGAAGAGGTGATGCAAGCGGTTAAAAGTAAAATAGAAGCGTGGTTGAATGTACTAAAAGCCAGTGATGAGGTTTCAAAAGAAAGATGTTTGGAATTATATAAGGAGGAGAAAAATAATAATAAAAGATGCATACATAGGAGGAAAAAAGAGGTAAATGAACCAGTGGCGTATTTAGGGGGGGGCCAGGGGGGCCATGGCCCCCCCCCGAAATTTTCTAGACACTAAAAATTTTTAAGTATCATATCCGTTAATAACATAAAGTGCAGAAGTTAAATAAATTTTATATAATTCGTCGCTGTCAGGAACAAATCTCGTAAGTCCTTTAGTTAAAAATAAACTTGAAACCATCAGAGAAAATGCCACATTAGAATTTCAGCTGATTTTTGAAGAATTTGTTAGCGCATCTGAATCTGAACTGAGAATTGAAATTCTTGTTCCAAGAATTAACAAATTCCAAAAATACAGACCCAACATTCCTACTTCCGACCCACAGACTTGTTATCTCACATCCATTTTTATACCATTTTTTGGATGATTTAATATCAGCATTAGGAGAGAGGTTTTTAAATTTTCCTTGCAATTTGTCATACTGTAATGTGCTATATGAGAAGATAAAAGATTGTGTAATATTTTACAAGGAAGATCTCGAATACCCAAATGAAGATTTAGTAAAAGCAGAATGGGATTTATGGAAGTTGAAATGGCATCATAGCACCGCTCAAAAACCGCAATAGATGGACTAGTTTCTTGTTCACAGTTCCAAATATTTACATCTTGTTGCAAATACTGGCAATTTTACCCGTGCTTAATGCTTCAGTAGAAAGAAGCTTTTCAATATTAAGACTTCTGAAAACATACTTGAGAAATAATATTTGAGATGAATTATTGGATATATATATATATATATATATATATATATATATATATATATATATATATATATATATATATATATATATATATATATATATATATATATATTTATATATATATATATATATATATATATATATATATATATATATATATATATATATATATATATATATATAAGGAACGATTTTTGTTTGGCCCCCCCCCCGAAAAAAAATTCTGGATACGCCACTGAAATGAACAGTTTAGAAGGAGGATGAATGGGACTTACAAGGGAATAGGAAGCTCTTCTGTAAGGAAGCGAGAAAGTTTAGGAATGAGAATAAGCGGAATCTGCTAGAATAATGAATATAGATGGTGCTTTTGTAACTGATGAAATGGATGTGAGTGGAGTGTGGAGGAAACACTTCGAAAATCTGCAAAACATTGGCAGTAATGAAGAGGTGATAGTGAATGTGTGTGGGTTTGATGGTGCAAGAAGGAATAGGTATTTTGAGGATGAGGTCATTAGTAAGGAGGAGGTAATGGGTAGAGTGAGAAAGTTGAAGAATGGTAAATCAGCAGGTATATATGAAATTACTGGTGAAATGATCAAGAATATAGGCGAGATGGTGATTGATTGGATTTGGAAGTTGTGTAAGAGAGCGTTTATGGAGAGTGTAGTTCCGTGTGATTGGAGGAGAACAGTAATAGTACCCTTATATAAGGGTAAGGGGAACTGTAGGAATTATAGAGAAATTAGTTTATTGAGTGTTGCAGGGAAAATATATGTTGGTATTTTTGTTGAAAGAGTGCGTCGAGTGACTGAAGGGCTGATTTAGAAGTGGCAGAGAATGTGTGGATCAAATCTTTACATTGAAACAAATGATTGAGAAAATGAGAGAGAGGAAGAAGAATAAATTGTATTTAGGTTTTATGAATTTGCAACAGGCGTATGATAGGATTAATAGGAAAGCTCTATGGCAGGTGTTAGTGATGTGGTGTTGGTGGTAGGCTTCTGAATGGAATCAAAAGTATGTATGACGATAATGAAGCTTGTGTAAGAATAAATGGAGTCGAAAGTGATTGGTTTATTATTAATACCCGAGTGAGGCAGAGATGTGTTATGTCTCCTTGGTTATTCAATTTGTATGTGGATGGGGTTATGAAAAAATTAGAGGTGGGGTGGCAGGGGATGGTGTTAGAATGATGGAGAATGGAAGAGAGTGGAGGGTGCCCTACCTATTATATGCGGATGATTTGGTTTTATGTGGTGAATCTAAAGAGAATTTGAGAGGACTGGTAGAGAGATTTGGCAGGGTGGGTAAAAGGAGAGGTTTGAAAGTAAACGTAAACCGGAGTAAGGTTACGGTTGTGAGGGAGGACAGTCTTCGGTGTGAAGTTATGTTAGACGGTGAACAACTGGAACAAGTGTATGAGTTTAAATATTTATTATATATGTTGGATGAAAAGGGAACGGATGATGCAGAGTGGAGTAGGAAAGTTATGAGTGGCAGGAAGGTGGCTGGTGCAATTAAAGGGACTAAGCCTTGGGTGCGCTAGGGTCTTACATGAGGGTATGTTGTTACTTGTGGTAATGTATAGTAGTGAGACTTTGGTCTGGAATAAGAGATATAGATCTGAAGTACAATG
>JABUQX010035814.1:5000-10000 GCA_015478945.1 Trachelipus rathkii | reverse complement strand
CCAATTTTAGGATAACGAAAACCTTTAAGTAACATGCGGATCGGTGGAGACAAGAATGTAAGTCTCTTAGTTAATATACAGGCCTACCAGCCCCAGTTTAACGTGACTATTTTGATCAGCACTACGATAACTAACTATTCTTTTTACGAAAAGAATAACAGATTATATCTTCAGATGAACTTTCACATTGTCTCTTCAGCTCCCTTGTTAAAATAGAAGAAAGATTCATCCATAAATGGTATTACGTTTACATCAATTATCACCTCATACCACTGCTACTATATATGAATGGATTATCTATAGAAATGAATCACCATCAGTATGTATTTAGTAGTACGTACAATACAATTCTTAGATGGTTCCTCATTCGGATAATGATTCGCCGTCGCAGATGATTCCTCAATCGAATGATGAGTTGCCTTCACAGACGATCACTTCTTCTACTGAACAGCAGGAACATACTTTAGCGTTTAGACTCAATCCAGTGCGTAGGTTGCGTTTTAAAGTGATTAATTATGAATATTCGGCATTTAAAATTTAATTTAGTGATTAAAGTGCTCCGCTTTTAGGGCACAGTGTATATAGTGCTCGCAAAATGTTTATAATTTGCCAAAATATATAGTAGTTAAACCTATTTTGTTTATAGAAAACCGAATAAAAAATGGTTTGGAGAATACTTTTACTGATTTTATTCTTTAAATATAGAATATATTTGTTTTTATAGAAGATTTTTATTACATAATGATTGTTTATAATGTTTTCCTTTTAAAACTTATTGTTTATATTGTATTTAATTTTATTTTTTAGACGTATTGTAAAATTCATTTTTTTGCTGTTCTTTTTCTTTGGCGCACTATTTAAAATAAAAATTGATGTTTCGCTTGTGAAAGAAACTTAGACCGGTTGCAGGTCAGCAAGAAAAATTAATACTTATTAGAAATTAATGTACTTCATAAAAAGGCACCGACGTTGTTAAATATATGCTGAATGTAAATTTAGTAAAATAACCAAAATCCAATAGTTGTTATTTAAAAAACCTTACTATAAAGAGATAACTATTAAAAGCTTAAAAGCATAACAACTTATGTTGCTGGTTCACCTAGCCTCGACGTACAAAGCGTAATACACTAGCTTTCTGGTGATGAAGAAGGCGGCTTCAACAGAGAAAGATGAAATCCCAGATCTTTAAGGATCCTTCACTTATAAACGGAGCCTAATACAAAGAGCTATCAAAGAACTACCATCAATTACTACCTGTGAAGTGGAGGAAAAAGGAAAAGGCATAGCTCCCAGTACTCTTGCCAGTTTATATATATATATATATATATATATATATATATATATATATTATATATATAATATATATAATATATATTTATATATATATATATGATATATATATATATAAAATATATTATATAAATATATATTAATAAAAATTATATATATATATATAAATTATGTATATCATATATTATATATAAAAAGGCATAGCTCACATATCTTGAGATTATTATATATATATATATATATATATATCTTTAAAACTGTATTCTTTAAAAGACTTTAAATAAAATTCCCAATTGTCATATAACAATTTTTTTAAAAATTAAAAAAAAGAAGGAAAATGAAAGTTATTTAATATTAAATTTATAAAAAAATATGATTAATTTAAATGATTTATTTATATTTATTTTTCATTATTATAGTAATAATTATAATTATATTTAAAATTATAATCATAATTATAAATATAATAGCAAATTATATAGTAATAAACAATGCTACTACTACTACTACTACTACTACTACTACTACTACTACTACTACTACTACTACTACTACTACTACTACTACTACTACTACTATTAACAATAATAATAATAATAATAATAATAATAATAATAATAATAATAATAATAATAATAATAATAATAATAATAATGAATAATAATAATAATATAATAATAATAATAATAATAATAATAATAATTAATAATAATAATAATAATTAAATAAAACAATTTTAATTATTAATTAAAACAATAATAAATATTTACAAATAATAATTTAATTAAAATAATAATTAATAATAATAATAATAATAATAATAATAAATAATAATATTAATAATATTTATAATAATAATTATTAATAAAAATTAATTTAAAATTCATAGAAAAACTTCTCTACCAATAAAAATAAAAGTAATAATAAAAATATTATTAATATAATAATAATAAATAATAATAATAACTAATAATAATACATAATAATAATATAATGATAATTGATAATGATAATGATAATGATAATGATTTATTATGATAATGATAATGATTATGATAATGAATAATGATAAATAATAATTAATAATAATAAATAATAATAATAATAAATAATAATAATAATAATAAAAATATTCCTAATATAATAAAATAATCTTAATTAAATCTGAATAATCATTAATAATAGTAATTAATAATAATTGAGATTTAATAATAATAATAATAATAATAATAATAATAATAATAATAATAATAATAATAATAATAATAATAATAATAATAATAATAATAATAATAATAATAATAATAATAATAATAATAATAATAATAATAATAATAACAACATTAATAATAACAGTACATTTTTATTTTGGGAATGGTTAAATAATTTATTTTTTTCCTTAATTTTATGGTTACTTAATAAAATTAAATGAAAGAAATGCAATTTAATAAGAAAATAAGAATTTCATTTTATTTGATGGAAAAAACGACCTTATTTCACTTACAAAAAAGGATAAAAATCATTTGAAATAAATCTTTCATTAAGGTGTCAGTTAGAAACATAAAAGAGACGAAATTAAATTAATGTTTTTATTTAATGTTTTTATTTTTTTATTTTATTTAACTTTTTTATTGTTTTACCTTTCACCTATTTTATTCTTATCTCCCTTATATTTTACCTTCTTTTAATAATCCTTCTTTTAACTTCGCTATTTTTCAATTTTAGAAGTGTTTTAGCATTTCTAGCTTATTTTAACATTTATATGGTTTCTTTATGAATTTGGAGCTTATTTTAACATTTTGTGCCTCTTTTAATCTAGTTTACTCAAAAATAGCTTTTATAGCCTTTTTTATAGAATTTTTTATCTAGTTTATTATTTTTAAGCCAATTTTTAAGCTATTTTAGCCTTTTTTAGCTTTTTCTCGAGAACTTAGCTTTTTTTCATTCCATTAACATAAACTCTTGTATTATCCAGAGATTAATTAAATGTGAGGAATAAGTCTTCTGTTTTTTATCTTTTTTTCTTTCCAATTTTTTTATAATAATATCACCACCACTCACGGGCAAAGCCCTATTCAAGGAGGGGGTGTTAAAATTAACAAAAATTCAACTAACACAAATTACGCAGATGAGCACAGACGCGGGCTTTAAAGTGAGGGAGATTAAATTGAGTAGGAAACACAGAAGATGGAAGAGAATTCCACAGAACCGAGGTGGCAGGAAAGAAGGAGGCACCGCAGCGAACTAGTCTGGAGTTGCTGATTTCAACACAAAACTCATGTGCCGACACAGCACCCCTTGTGCTACGAGGGCGTCTTAAAGGTGGTGGCACGCGAGTGGAAAGTTCCCTCGAGCACTTGCCGCTACGGTACCTATAGAAAAGAGATAAAGCACCAACATCGCGCCGCAAAGATAGAGGGTCAAGTGAACTAGAAAGAACAGGACAGTTTATAAGTCTTTTTGCCTTTGACTCGACCCTATCCAAAAGCCGGGTGAAACCTGAGCCCCCCCAGATATGAGAGCAGTTCTCCATACAAGGGCGGATGAGGCCCTTGTATAACTGGAGTAACTGAGAAGAGGAAAAAAAGTCTCGCAGTCTAAACAGAACTCCCAGTTTCTTTGAGGCCGCCTTAGCAACCGTTGTGATGTGAGGTTTCCAAGACATTTTTTTGTTTATGTTAAGGCCAAGAATGTTTATATTGTCAACAGGAGAGACGAGAGAACCGTCGAAAGAGATAGGAAAGTTAGAAGGTGTCTTAGAGAGGGAGATTTGTAGAATTGTTTCATTAAAATAAAAAGTTGGAAAAAAAATTGATTTTATTGTTAATAAATTATTCTTTTTTTTTAATATTTAGGATAAGAAAATTAAATATATTATAAAATATATATAATAATATATATTAAATATATAATTATATTCAACTAATTATGGCAAATATTTAATAAATTTTGTAAAATTAGTTTTTGAATTTTTTTTTATTTAATTTTATTTTTTAGGAAATTAAATTTGATTGTATTTTGAAATTAAAACTTTAAATGCCAATTTGTCGTAAAGTTAAAAATGGAAAACATTCTAGATTTTTTTTAATAAATTGGTTAAATAAACGACTCAAAAAAATAAATGAAGGAATGAATAGTGACAAATAAGCATGATATAAATAAATAAATAAATAAATAAATAAATAAATAAATAAATAAATAGAAAAAAGAAATTTAAATAAATTAAAAATAAAACATTAACATGAATAAAAAAAACAAGAATAAACAATAATTTTCAAAATTATTATAAAAACAAGTAAATAAATTATTACTATATAATATTAGATAACTAAAAACAATATATATATATATATATATATATATATATATATATATATATATATATATATATATATATATATATATATATATATATATATATATATATATATATATTATTCTTACACATCACCATGTCCCTAATTACTGCAGGGTGGTGTTGGTAGGTGAGTGTTTAAGCTTATCAACACCAGGTTTTCAGCCCCTTGCTATTAAATGACGAGAATTTGAAAGTTTTCTTCGATGACTTTGACAACTTCGAGTAACGCAGTTTCACCCTTTCTAGAATATAAAGTTACAAATTTCTTCTTCTATTTTTAATTTGTATTTAATTTTCATTCAAAAATAGTTAAAATAAATATTGCCGAAAATACAGAGTCGTTAATAGAATT
>JABUQX010035813.1:25000-63314 GCA_015478945.1 Trachelipus rathkii | reverse complement strand
GATGTATGTTTTCTTTTGAAATTCCAATTGGTTCCAACATTTCAGGGTCACATACTGTTTTAACGAAACACATATGTCGTCATAAAGTGCATTCTCGTCTATTGTAAAGGATGGGATGAGTTCGAGAAAAAACGTTAAGGAGTTCTGTCCTACTTCCTTCCAGCACGATTCTCTTTAGGTTACCCAATAAATGTTTTAAGTTTTAAGTGGATGATTCCATTTATGGATTAAAATAATCAAAAATGGCATGTTTGTAGATGTATGAACCCATACTGATTAAATTTGCAAACTTCTGATTTCAGGCCCTTCTTACCAATTTTTTGAAGGAATCGTTGTTAAAGCTTAATGGAATAAAGCAGTCTTCGCTTTTAGAGGAGCAAATATTATTTTTGTTTGTAAATTTTTCAATGCTGACATTACTTCGAAAATTGTTATTGTATCCCCCTTCAATCTTTTCAGTAGTCATGTGAAAAGTGGACGCTTTACTGTGGATAAAGTAAAGCCATGCTTTCAGATAAAGATTTTCAAAAAATGATTTTATCACAAAAGGGCATTTTCTTGTGAGAGGAAAAAAATGCATTTAAAGGGAGGAGGCATACATTGTCAGAAGACGTACAACCGCAGGGAGTAGAGCAACCAGTGTTATTGAATGTTGTACAATTGCTTTATTCTTGATTAACTCTATTTTCAGAAAATCTTAACATTTTTATTTTCTAAAATCTAAGAAATGAGAATATATTTTTTCAACGTTGAAATTCCAAAATCAATCAGCGCCCAACCTATACGCCTCGCAAATCGTCGTTTAATTACAGCCAAGCAATTATTCAGACAGCTGATGGCATATAGCCGCTGTCAGTTAATGCAAATTGTAATCATAATAGAGCCAGAACTATCCGATTTCCAACTAAACCCCATGTCCCAAGTCCTCCTTGAGTTTTGTAAAAACATTGTTAACGCCCTTTCTAATTATACCCCCCCCAAAATTGCAGCATTAGTATTATCTGCGCAGAGAGCTATTGTGTTTTCTTTTGCATTCATATTTTTTAAGCATTCAATAAAAAATGCAGAATTGTGAGATGTTTCCGAGGGCAATGATTTTACTTCTTAAAGTTTCATCTGAATCCCTCTTAAAACAGGTTGAAAATTAATACTAACAGGACACGTCTCACCTGGTTAAAGTCACAGACAGGTACTAGTTTTTCTACCAATAATATCCCATCATCGTCGGGAAACTGATAAATTGGCAGTTAACCCTTCGTCTGAGGACATCTTCATTAAAAATCGAAAAGTATATATATAAATAAGATTAACCATGAACTGTACAGGTACAGACATAGCTTCATAGCCAGTTATTATGAAACAAAGCCAATTTCTGCACGTTATAATTAACTTTATAAAATTTTTTAAAGCATTTGGAATGATAAAGGTATAAAGACGAAAAGTTAGTAGTTAAAATTAAGAAGGTTCTCCATTGGCGCCTTTGTGAATCAACAAAAGACACTTCGGCACATGAAAATAACACTATAACCAAACGATATAAAAGGAATATACCCTAGGCAAGCTCGGTGTGCACAGACAAACATGATCTAGTTTCTGTACCATACCAAATAATACCCAATTAAACTCAGAGTGAGGAAAAATAATCTATTTAAAAGGAGCAATGAAATGAATTAGTTAAATTTGATATAAAGAAAAAGAAATAGTATTGGAGTATGGTCTAAACTATGGAATTCGAAGCAATATGTTATGAGCCAATATATAATGTCTATTCACTTTCAGTATACTATACGCAGGATACTATTTTAATATAGTAATCTTTGTAATATGATAATATTCGTTTTCTTTGGGATAGATTGAACAGAAAATCAGAAAATTAGATTATATAAATGATAATATGATAGTATAGTTATATATACTATATAATAGAGTTATATATTATAAATTATATCATGAACTTTGATATAATAATAGCAAGTTGAAAGCCATCCTATCTATTCTAAGAAGAGCTTGTATAAATATTTCACACATATATATATATTTAAATAGTTGTTATATAATAATTATGTAACAATAATTATAAAATTATCAGATAACAAAAGATCCTTAATGAACTATTATTAGAAGATTAAAGGCTAGATTAGAAACAATATTTTCATAGCTTTCATAGTTTTACTTAAATCACAGGTTAATCCATCCCTTAAATGATATATGCTATGATTATCTGAAACCCCCTTTACGAAACTTTAGAAAAATGAGAGAACACTGATACTCTTGCAATCTTTATGATTTCCCCTTTGGGAGAAACAACGATAAAATCCTCCTTATTTAAAACACAATTTCTACTACTACTATATATTAATAAGGGCCATATATATTCAATTTAATTAATATTCTATTAAATTTATTTAAACACATGCATTTTACAAGATAAAAATGATATATATAAAATAAGAATTAATGCTTATATATTAGAATATAATATATATATATATATAATATTATAATTAAATAAGAAATATATCATATATTATGAATATAAATAAGATAAAAATTATTATAATATAGTATTATATATTTATTATTAATTAAATAATAATATATAATATATATAAAACAGAAAAATAATAAACTATTAAAATATAATATATTTATAATATATTAATATATATAAATATAGATAATAACTTAATATTAATAATACTATATATATATATATATAATATAAATATATATATATACTCGTATTGAGATTATATAGTTTCAAAAATTTTTAATAATAGTATATAAGCTTTAAATCGTTATCTCCAAGCTATCCACATTTTTACTATTATTATCTATTCTAGCAAATGTACATTATTATCATTATAATATTATTATATTATTATATTAATATTATATATATAATTATTATATTATTTATTAATTATTATTATTATTAAATATTATTATCATATTAATTTAATATTTTTTATTATTATTCATATTATTATATATTATTATATCATAATTATTAATCTATATTATATTTAATTAATTAAATAATAATATATTATATTAATTATATTATATATTATATTTCTTTATAAGATCGAAAAGTAAGGTTTTATCAAACTAAAGTTATTACTTGGATTGAAACGATAGTAAATATAAATCTTTTGTCCTTATACTAATTAATTAACTATAAACTTTTAATTTAATCATTATACTTATATATAAAAAAGCAAAGAATTGCTGTGTATGAGATATAACATTTAATTAGACGTTTTTCTTTATACATTCCACTAAATTCTAGTATGAATAATAAAAATAACATTTTGAATACGTTTTTTGGGAGAGACCGTCGTATCATCATACGATTTACGTGTGATATGTGTGTATAAAATTATAATTAAATAACATAAATACTACTGTCTTTATATGGACGTAGAAAGGGTCCAACCTAATTACATTAGTCTATTGTCGATACCCCTGTAGCCCAAAATCGCACCACTCCCTCACCCTTAAAAAGAAGTATACACTAACATATACTATCATCTCACTCACTGAGTCTTAACTTATTCTACTTGTATCGCTATAATGGCTAAACAAATTAACCGCAGCTTCTGAATGAACTCTTCTAACAGGAACTGCTGAGTTACTTTTTATGGAAATGTTTTTACGATTACAGTCTGAGCTATTTATGTTTTATTGTATATTTCAAATATTTTTATTCCTTCAAAAACCATTTACTTTGACTAAGTTATCAGTCTACTAAACTTCATGCAATTATTTGCAGAAAGAATAGTACTTATCACAACCAAACTACGTACGATTAAATATAGCTAATTAAGATGAAGTATAGCCTAAATTACCTACATAAAGCCAACAAATAAGTATTTTTTTTTTTTTCATTATATTTTACTATTTATTTATAAAATTGACTGATTTATATATATTAATATTATATATATATATTCAAGCAAATCAATAATATTCTAAGTAAACCTACTTTTGTTGTTTTTAAAGAATTAGAAAAGAATTGCGATATTTAATACTTACTACTCTCTCATGCGATCTCGAGAAATTATTTCAGAGCGATACTTCAGTCGAAGAGATGAATGTACACATTTTATATACATATATAAATTTATACTTTTATAGGCAATAATTATGTAACTTTAAAAATTTCTTATTCAGTGCTTGAACAGAATCGCAGGAAATTCTCCCAAAAAACATGCACAAACATTTTGAAGACCATATTTGAACTTGGTGAGGAAGATTTATTGACAATTATATATATACAGTTATTAACAAGGAAAATAATTAAAAGAAATAATTTCTTTATATCCTCAGGACGATACAAATAAACACGTCAATGACAACATATATATTTGATAAAGAATGATACAGGAAGCTCTAACTAACACATACAAAAAATATTATTTATTTATACCATATCAAATACATATCTATTAATATTACTTTGCCATAATACGATGAGATCAAAAATCAAATGATAAGGTACACACAATTACAAGCGCAAATAGCAGGGTCTGAAAAAAGCCTTCGGCTCAGTGTTTAATAAGTTTCCACTACATTATCCACTATACTATTCATTGGTATTGCATTTTGTGCACATAATATATAATATTTACAAATAATATTGAACGGCTGATGAAAATAATGAAGAAGATATAAAATATCGATATATATTCGAAGCAAATAAAAGCAGTTATTATACTAGTGAGTATTGTATATCACAATACGTAATCTTTCCTAAGCCAGCCGCGCGCACCACAACTCACGAACACTTGAATAGTGTTCAGTATCCACATATTTATATATATATATAATATCACTATAATCACAGTAATACTTATTAATCACTACCTTATAATTTATGTATACATGCATGAATAGCCACCCAACACCTGACACGCTCCACGTCCACCCCACTACGCAACGCTAAACAGCTTTATACCGGATTAAGCAACATCATAGCTTACACAGTATGATAGACATATCATCTTTAAGTAAAGAAATAGAACTATGTGAACATAACTAACTATATACAGTAATGTAGTTAATGATAAGTAACAAAAACATTGAAAATGCCACAATCCCCTTAACTCTCTTTATTCTCCTCTCCGACCTCACTCATCTACCTCCTATTTACTCTCTTCACTCTAATCCTCACACGCATCCACATTTACATCTTCATCACCTCCTCTAATACATTCTGATATCAATCCTCATCCGCACACGCATCCGCATTCTAATCTTCATCCTCATTCTCTCACGCCTCGACTCTCTCCTAATTCAAGCAAAGATAATCGTTCAAATTTACCATACGGCTGCCAAAAAAAACAATAATCTGTGTAATTATTAATAAATTAACAGTATAATAAAATATTATTTATTCATAACCGAGTAGCAGTGTTTTTGCTTAAAATATCATATAGTAATTTAATGTACTAAAGAAGATAAAGTAAAAGATAAAATTGATATAAATATGTTACTAAGTACCGGTGACAAGGGATCGATCTCCATACAGCGTCAGCGTCGCTAAAAAATAATAATAATAGAAATAGTTTAGTGAAAAATTAGATCAGCATAAAGAACGAAAATTTTTCTTCAATACCACTACTGAAAGAAGTAAAAGGCCAAATATCTGTGTTAAATATATTTGCCATTCGATATATAATAAAGGAACGAGTAGCTGAACGGACAAAGCCACCCACAGGACCCAAAGTAATCATCAATCTACTAGATGAAATATATATACACGGAGAGAAAGAATAAGTCATTTCAAGATGGACTTTTAAATGGAGATATCTTCTACCAAGACAGACCCAGAGAACAATACAAACAATAATAAATATATTTTTTAATTACTATATAATGAAATAATTATAATACCGAAATTCAAAGTTATTGAAAATAATATATAAGAAAAAAAGATTTAAATAAATGCAAATGACAGATATAATATAAGAAAAATTGTCATTTATTTCGAATGGCAGGAAAATAACTTATCTTATATAGAGAAAGTAAAGGTACATTGAAGAGATATGGAAGATGAAAAAGATAATCTCTATAAAAATAATAAAGAAAAGAAAAGAAAGATAGAATAAGGTGAATAAATAAAACAACTATAAAAAAAAGCTAAAAGAAAAAAAGATTATATATGAGAAATATAAAAAAATCTACATTACAGAACACTAGGTCAGAAAACAAATAAAATTAAGATAAAAAAAAAAAAAATTGAAAAGGTGCTTTTTGTTAACTTCAAATGATATCACATAGAAGATAAAAGTAGAATATATTTATTAGTTAATACTGTATATTTAAGTGTTGAATAAAATCTAAATACAATTTAAAACAATGACAATATATTAATTATACTATAGTATATAAAAAACCATAAGGGTCGAAAATTGTCAGAATTAAAAATGAATTCGTAATAAGAATAAGGGGTTAATATATATTAATTACCCTATATTTCAAACACAACACCCTTAAGTTTCCTCAGTCTGCAAAATTTCGAAACAATGATCATGCAATAATAACATATCCGATTAAAAAATGGAATACACTTCTTATCAATTTGCGTCTAAATAAAGAGAAAGTTAAATTATAAATAAAAAAAGTATAAAACGTCCACACGGCTTAACCACCACCTTACCCGTCTCTATCACCACTATTGTCATCTTTGCACCACTGGAAATCCTTACCTCCAAACCAAATAACAATCACAATATAAAAACTTACGGATCTGTATGATGATATATATTAATAAAAAGATACACTAAATACTTTCTAATTTATGCAACCTCTTATTTGTGTCATGATTGCGGTATATATACGGTCAAGATAAAATTTCTCTATATTCATAGCGATCTACTCAATCTCTTTACCAATAGGGCAAAAACATCCTCAACAAACATATAAAGGCAAAACCGTTGATACTCTCAAGATTGATAACCTCATAGTAGTCCGACCTACTCACGAAACGCCTATAACTTCAACAGATGAGGTAAACTATTTATTAAGCATAGCCACTTATGAGTCAGACCACAAATTTAAATTAAAACAATGACCTACCTGTCCTATATAGAGGATAAAATTTTAAAAAATTGAGGTCTTAATAAAAAAATTTCAACCATTGGTTAACTTGATATCATCCTTGGATCACCTAATAGGGTTGTACCGACCACCATCCACCTCATACAAACTTAACACGAATATACTACACAAATTCTGCCATGATGACGCTCACCGCCCCACTTACTATCTCCATACTCACCAACCGGTGAAGTATAGTGTCAAAAAATATAGTAAATTTCATTCTAAGTATCACTTTTAATTAATATAAGGTACCTTTAAAAATCATAAAAGTAATAAAAAATAAATACAACTTTAAATATAATATGAAAGATTAAGTTTTCAAATTAAATATCCATTTCATTAAATTCATTACACTTTATTCACAGTCGCCTAGATTTTATTTTTATTCTTATCAGTCCACTTTATTTCCTTTGCAATCGCGA
Organism: Trachelipus rathkii; assembly: GCA_015478945.1. Classification (NCBI taxonomy): domain Eukaryota; kingdom Metazoa; phylum Arthropoda; class Malacostraca; order Isopoda; family Trachelipodidae; genus Trachelipus; species Trachelipus rathkii. Next base: position 55,785 of record JABUQX010035813.1, on the reverse strand, counting down.
ATTATAATGAATTCTAATCAAAAACTGACCTTAATTTTTAATTTTATTGTTACCTACAGAGTAAAAATCAAAAGAAAATATATATTTGTAACCATATAAATAAAATAAAATTCACGTATTATAAGATATATATATATATAATTTTGACCCTATACTTATTAACATTTAGCTAAAACCTTTTTGATATGATGATGTATAAATTTAAATAAAAATTTTAACATTCAGGCCCAAAAATTGAATTTTCTTATTTTGCTCATATGAGTTCTAACCTTACGCTTGGTTTCCTTAAATTGTCGTTCAACGGCATATGTTGTAAACGACCATTCTTCATCCTTTAAATTTATTTATAATTACTGTTATAACTATAATTCAACAATTCAATTCCTTTATAGGCTCAAGAAATTATTAGGCTTACTTAATATTCTGGCCTTTTCCTGTTTTTATGATATTATTCGAAAATGTTTTGCAAATTTGAATTTTCTGCATGTTTCCTAAATTATGTAATATCCATATTTCGGAATTTAATAGAATTGACTTATTTAAGAGACTAAATTAATTTCTGCGTATATCTAATCCTAGGCCTACTTGCTTTATTACAGGACTAGACACCCAATTGATATAATAAAATAATAAATACGGGACAAGTAGAGATATATTGCAGAAACTATGCGGTGAACTAGTCACACGAGATCAGGACGAATCGATAAAGAGTAACACCTACTACAAATAAATAAAAACAGGATATACATATAAATAAGATTACCCATAACATATAATAGATATAAATTAATCTAGAAGTAATAGCCGGACATGAGTCGAAGATTAAGTGTAAATAGTGAGATAATAGGTATAAAATAAATACAGAGAGACAAGAACTATAAATAAATAGAGTGATTATATATGTTCTATGATATTGCAAGAACTAGTCCGCACTTTTCAAGATAAGGATATACACACGAGAAGAAAAACAACCTGCTGAAAATCATTTAAAGATTCCGAAAGTAACCACAAAACATACAGAGTTAAAAAGCAATAGGATAAATAATTAAATTGTCATTAAATATGAAGATACCAGGATTCCAAAAATAAAGCATAAATAGAATAAAAAAAAATAAAAATAAATTAGCCTATAAAAAAACCTGCCTGCTAATCAATGAAATAGAAAATTTTACAAGAGTATTAATCTCTTGAAAGCCTCTAAAAAATGGATCAAACCGGATAACGCAAATACTATCAGAGATCAAGGACAGTAGGGCAACTAGAGGTACATGAAAATTGAGTAAGGACAGATATATAATCACCGTACATCGCGTACATTCTAATAAGTACACATATATATCGAAAAATAGCTTGCGCCTTAGACATACCAGTAGACCGACTCACACCCAAGAGGTATACTTGTGAAAAAGCGTCTGGCACGATACCGGTTTCTTACACACATTAAGAGTACTGTGATACGTGCCAGATAACCATAGATACATTTAAGAACACTAAATATAATTGGAAATATAAATCACTAATTCACAATAATGAAATATTCACAATAAATAAATCTATTAAGCTTAATTAATAAAGGACAAATAGTAGATTATGTATGTTTACACTGTTGACTTAATAAAATCACTCTATTTAGATTAAAGAATTTCATATAAACTAATATTATAATATAATAAGAATATATTACTAATATAATATAGAAATATATATAAAAAATACTAATAATATAATTATTATTACTATAGAATAATAATATTAACTACAGAGTACTATAGTAGGAACTTGTCTTTAAATAAGGGATAGTATAAACAGAATATACATAAATCGATAATAGTAGATAACCTTAAAAGAACGAACGAAAAATGTAATCGATTTTTTTTTACGAGCCTTATTATCAATAGCAGAATTATAATGCGGAATTTAACGAAAGGGGAGAAAACAAGTTAATTTATTAATAAATAACTTGAGAAGTAATAACACACACAAGAGTGTTAAATTATGACAAAGACTAGCAAAGAGTCAGAAGAAGGTCTATCTCACGCCTCAGCGAGGGAACGTACGTGGGGACTCGTCCACCCCCCTCTGTCCCTACCTTCGCATCGAAGGCCCTAACTTAATATCATTAAAAATAATTTTTTATTAAAATAATATATACTATAAAAATAATTAAAATAACATGATAAAAAGAATAAGAGCATGAACTCTATTAAAAATTGAGTCGCGAATCTTAAATCTTTTACAAAGCACTGTTTGTGTTTTTAGTTGCTATATCTACTTTGACACTGTTCTTTTGTCTCGGTATTATGGCATGGATGTTTCCGCGAGAAATTTTTCGAGAAATGATATGTAATGCACTTTAAAAGTCAAAATCTACTTTTTACAAGACAATTCCAGGAGCATGTTTACAGTGACTAATTAAATATATTAATAAGTAATATATATATAATATAACGATATGAAGAGAATATATATACTATATACAGATATATATATAATTGAGATTAATTAATATTAATTAATACTATATATATATACTATTAAATAGATAAGTATAGAGAAAGAAATAGAAGAGAATAAATAAATTATATATAGAATATATATAAGTAATAATAAGTAAGAATATATAAATAGATATATATAATAGTATTATAAAAGATAAATATATATATATATATTCTTATATAAATAGTAATATATATCACTTATATATATAAGATGATAATATATAATAGATATAATATAAATATAAAATTTATAAATATAGAAGAAATATAAAATATAATATAATAGATAATATATAAAATATAATTAAATATATAGTAGCCTCACTTAGGTAACAAAGTCTATATGAATTAAAGATTAGGGAAAGTTAGCTCAATATAAATTAAAGAGTTAGGCTCGAAAGAAAAAGAAGTAAGTAAAGTTCAGAGTTAAAAGAGGGGTAAAATAAATGAGTAATAATAAATATAATTAAAATACTCAAGGTATTATATAATCAACAACAGGAATGGTAGGCACACCTCCTCAACCATAGAAGCGTTAATTCGGAATTAATTGAAACCTCACACGACTCACACTCTCACGTTAAACTATTTAACCTAAATTATCACTAATTAAACATAAAAATAATTAACTATTACTCCATTAACTGAGGAATAAGCACGTTACACCTTTTGTAATTAACGTTTTTAAAATTAGCCAGTTATAACAGAATTTGCTACCACGAACTCTCACATCACACACGCCATGTAAGCCCTCTACCTTCAAGATATTACACGGAGAGTTGTGATAACCCCACACACACTTTCCCTATAGACCTACCTCACCACCACGCACGACTTAACACTCCAAACTGCTCTTACAAATGTGATTAGATCTTCGATTTCACACACAAGAGATGGAAAGAGCAAAAACTTTCTCTCTTTTATATAAATCCAAGACATCTCTCCCCAGAACAATCATGCACATCACACACTCAAAGAGATACTCTCTCTTATATCATTTACGTCACTCAGGTATGTTATAATCGAACCGCGAAGGTTACAAAACCGTGCACATTCTGAGTATAAAACACGGAACCGTGACTGAGAACATTCGCGAAAAAAAACGCAAAACCTGAAAGTGTAATATGGATAAATTGTATTGCCTTACAGTCCTAGAACAACACTCGAGTCAACATATAATAATCGACATATCGTCGTTCGGGAAAATAACATATGAGGCACAATAATACCCCTGCAATAGAATAGCCATGATCACAAACTAAAGATATTATATTCTAAGTACAATAAAGTAAAGACGCGTGAGAAATAATAACAGGAATAAAAAAAGCCAGGACACTGAAGTAAAAAGTAGATAAACAGTCACGCTAGCAAAATTAAAATAATAAATATACTAATGAACAATAAAAGAGCATAACAAATAAAGCGCCAATAAATGAGGCGAGAAAAGCATATCACAGAATAAATATGTCACGCAACGCGCCCAGAAATTCACCGGCGTCAAAGTACATACATAATAGTCATTAAGACATAAAAAAAGGATTGAGAGCTATCCTCCGCCCACTCAACAGAACGCAACATCACGCTACGTACTAGGCTATCTACTATCTCCTAGCAAACATAAAAACAGGTAAATGATCATCGTATCACTCACAAAAGGTAGGTTCGAAAATACATAGCTAAGGTAGAACCATAGAAAAAGAGTCCTGTGAGAAAGCGTCACAAGCGAAGGTATAGTGTGTTCTAGACGAAATGTAAGAAATGAGTATACTGAATACACTGAGCCTCACGCGACTGATATCCACAAAATTAGCAAACCAAGAGCATAATGATGTAACTACTAAACATGACTCAGAATAAGCGCGTGCACCATTGATGCATACCTACATTATAGCCGAAACGCAGACGCCACTAATACGATTTATAATACTATATATTAATTCACACCAACTCAGGTAACCGGGACGACGAGCGCTTAAAAGTAGAAACAGCGGCTCAGATAAACTCGCAAAACTAAACTTCACGGTATATAATATGTAATCTCCATCACAGATACATATACCACTCAAGGGATCACACACTCAGTATCACCAAAACCCCCCAAATGCTAACTTATATAAATCCGAGGCGAAAATTATGAGACGGTATACGGCGTATAACTCGTGATAAATAAAGCGTCAACTCATATATTATATTATACTTCAAAACTATAATATATATTATAATATATATGATAGGTCAGTAACCAACCGGCGAGCACCAATCACTCAGGTTGAGTACACTAGATCAACATGACTCCCCAGATGCTGGACAGGTACTCAACAGAGTGTGTACAATAGCAAGTAAATAAGCACAGCTCAGACAGAAAACAAAACCAAATATACCTAACAGAGGGGGTAACAAAACAATAACAAAAGGTGCACATGATCACTAAAAAAGAGTACTACATATAGTAGGCTATGGTCATAATACGAGAATAGCATAATAATCAGGTACCACCTAACGCCCAAGTAGAACCCCATAACACACAAAGGTATACAAAGCTACACGTGAGCAACAGTAACCTTAAAATATACTCAGTTCAAAAATAGGGAAACCTCACGACAAATCAAAAGAGAACAAAGTGAGTGAAATAAATATATTATATAATATATAATATATATTATATATATATATATATATATATATTATATATATATATTATATATATATATATAATATATATATATAATATATATATATATATATATATATATATATATATGATATATATAGGTAATATAAGTATATATTTATCTCTATATAATAATATACTATATATAATTATACTCTATTATACTATATATATATGAATATATATATATACTATATATAGCTATATATATATATATAAATATATATTAGAGATACAAAACAGCGCATACCATATACATCGAAAGATTGACATAAAAACATAACAAAATAAATAGAAATCATAATCTAAAAATTGTAAACATAATATATAATAAATATAATAAAGTAAAATATATACTATATATATAATATATTGAAAATAAACATATAAGAATATAATAGAGAATAGAAAGATTAAGATATAGATAAAATATAGAATAGAATAGATATATAGAAATAATAAAAAAGATATATATTAGATAGTATAAAATATGAATAAGATTATATAATAAATAGAAGAATAGAATATATAAATAATATAGAATTAATAAATTAATATAAGAGAATATATAAGTATATATAAAAAGTAATATAATATAAAAAGATTAATAATAGAATATATATAGTATATAATATAATAGATATATATAATAGAAATAAATATAGAAATATAGATAGATATAAATAATATAATAAGATATATATATATTTATATATATATATATATAATAAATTAAATAGATAAGAATAGAACCATTTATACAGGTTAAAAGAAAACCTAAAAATATAATATATAATAATAAATAATTATAGAAAAGATATATAGTAATATATATATATATATATATAATAATATTTATATATATTAGTAATAGAATTAAATAAATAATAAAATAGATAAGATAGATATAATATATTTACATAGAGTTCTAAATCTAAAAGAAGATAATTAATGCATATATAAAGTAAAATTTAATATAAATATAGACATATATATATAGAATTAAATAAAGATAGTAATAGATAATAGTAAGAGATATTTATATATAATATAATAATAGATTAAGAAAAGGTTAAAATGAATATAAAAATAGATGGAAATCACGAGATGCAGATAAATAATAAAGATGTAATAAAAATAAAAGATGCTAAAAGATCTCTATAGAGAGGAGGTATACCTGAAAAAGAGAATATAGTAATAAATATATATATATATAGATATAAATAATGATAATGAATAGGATATTAATAGAAAAATAATATAATATGAGATAATATATAAATAAATATATATAATATATAATATAGAGATATAATATAGATGATAGAGAATAGAGTAAAATATATGAAGTAAGATAGTAAACTCATATATGATAATATATAAATATATAAATATATAATATATAATAATAAATATAACAAGATTAAGAGAAGAGAAATTAAATCAAAGAGGAACAGCTATAAATTCAAAGAAAATATCTAAAACCACTTACATATATATAGTAACAAAATAGTACATACTATAATATAAACGTGAACGGATGTTACGATACATCCTTACTGAACAACTAAATATAGTATTATATGATATATATGACATAAATCATATAATAATTATAATATAACGAAGAGAATCATAGATTATTTTTCTAAACTGTACCTACTAATAGTATATAATAATAGTAAATAATTAATATATATATCACTATATTAATATAAAATAGACTAGTAATAGATAATATATATAATAAGATATTATAAATAGATAGACATATAATATATATATAATAGTTAATAAGCTATGAGTAATATTACCTATTATACCTAATACTAAGGAGAATATATACTAATAAAGATATAGATAAAATAGCAAAAGTAAAAGTCCAAGTAATCATAAAGTAGATTAGTAGAATTAAGAGTCAAAATCAATAAATAGATAAGTAAATAATTATTAACACATAAATATAATAACTAAATCATAATCAATATAACGAGACAACTAATAATAGATAGAATAAACATAGGTCAATAATTTGTCAAGTATCAACCTTAGATAAGGTAAGTGATAAAAATAATGAGGGTAAAAACGATAAAAAATCCGTAACGGAGTACTTTTATTCATAAAGGAAAGTAGTGTATGGAACTAAAATATAAGGTAATGATAAGTTAAGCTAAAATAGAGGCAAAAAAGAGATGCACATATGAACTCACAGTATAACCCCATATAATTAACATACTTAATCAGCAAATAGATATAGTAATTAAAGTAAAGAATATAGCAAAATTACGGGCAAAAACAACTAATAATATAGTATAATATAAATAGAAAAAGATATATAAAGAATTAGTATTTACTTCACATAATACCTCATGTTCTTATATCATGAATATATTATAAATATATACTAAATAAAAAATAGTATAGACAAATATAAGTATAATAAATAATAAATAGTAAAACTATACTAAATACATAGTAATTAAATACTCACAACATAAATTATATGAAAAACACATCATAGAACTTAATGTATATATATACATATAATTAGAGATATAGAGACTAAAGAAGCTAGAATATAGACTATATAGAATATAAAATAATTTAAATGAAGAATTAATTATAAATAATACCTGAATAAATCTGGAAGTAGATACAAATAGAAAAGTAATTATAGTTATGAGAAAATAGATAAATATATAGTTTTAATGAAAAAAAGAGAATAAAATAATAAGATAAGGATAATAATTATAGATATCATCTAAAAGAAACATGAATAAGCATTATAGCCTTAAGTAATATATGCCCCTATTTATTTAACTTTATTTAACAATAGATATAGAAAATAACAGGAGAATAAATAAACTGTAAAACACCATAGCACTATGTCTAACCGAAATACAGGGAAAGACCTCCCCTAATATAATATAATATATATAACTAATATTATAAACATAAATATATATATTAAATAAAGAAACATAATATAAATATAAGTATAATATAAATATAAGTATATGTTATAAAATATATAATAACACGAAATTAATAAATTATAATATATATAACAATATACCAATAAACAGTAACGATGAATAATTATAGTAACTCATAATATATATAAATTGCTTCAACTAATATATACTATAGCCGAAAAAGATATATTACTATACAGGGAAATACAGAATGAATATAGCCAGGGACTCTCCGCTCCCATGCAGCTTTCCCCAATGGTAAAGTCACAGACCGAATACTTCTTAAAAATACTCCTCGGCGCTCCCGCCGGAATACCAACTATAAGTCTCACCGCTTTACTGCACCTGGCACGGAGAGAATACACACCACTATAATGCTTTTACGAAAAAGATTAGTCATTTTAATGAAAAAATAAAAAGTAGTTATATACAATCATAATATGAACCAATTAAAAGAATAATGAGACCATTAATGAATTATATTACTTTAGATAGAGAACTGATTCATCATCACAGATAAATTTAGAGTAGTAAAAAAAAAAATCATTTTATATCCATTTTATTATGGTGAAGATAAGATGTAAACTTTTCCAAAATCCTTATAAATCTTAATACCCCAACCTACTAATCAGACAATTATAATAGATATAGAAACGCAACCCAATACTATGACACACCATTATACTCTCAATTCAGCAATAAGGAGAACTTTAGTGTTTGAATGGTATGTACTATACAAAAGAAAAACTAACAAAAAGACATTAAAGATAGCGAAAATATTTGGAAATACAGTTGTTGTTGAGAATACACTTTGATGTAAATCTCACAGAGCACTTACTAAAATATGCAAATAAAGCCTTAAAAACCTTCTGACGTTCATTTCCATAATTACTTGCATATTAACTTAAACATAAAAAAGTACTAAAAATATTAATTTTAAAATTACTAACAAAAAGTTATATAACCTGTTACTTTCCAAGAAGGTCTAATATAGAATTTGAGAATAATGAATAAATTAGGAAAACTAGATATGGCAGAAAGAATATTTGAAAAAAGGTAAGCTATACGCTCCAACACGAGTTTAATTATATGTCAAGATCCAAAGCTGATAGATTGGATATTGAATTATATGTAAATTACGAGATATAATTAATCTAATATGATATAGATTATAATAATATAAAAGTATATATAATACATATTTGTATCATCTATTTTGAAGTAGATAATGAGAAATATAGTGATAATATATAAATAATATAAAGGACATAGTTCTGGTCAATCAAGGAAAGTAGGTAATCCTAAAGACAATATTATAATAAAGGAAAATTTAATGAAACCGGTGGAATTGTTGAACTTTAAAGAAAGTATTATCTTATTAGATATAACTAGATAAACTATACCTCAGTATATAACATATATATTATACCAACCATATAAGTACGACATATACTCCATACGTAAATTTTATAAGTTGAACAGACAGCTAATTTAGCTTTAAAATAGTCAAGACAAATATATAAGAATAAATATTTAAATTTATAGAGAAATAGAAAGATTGCAATACAATGATGAAATAAGAATCATTTAAAGACGTATGTATTAGTAGGGGGTATACAAGTCCCTAAATCAACTCTCACTATCACTAAATTACACACCAATCGCCAACCCAAATAGAACCAAGCATTATCCTTTTCCTATGCCAAAAACAATTGAGGAAATGATAGAGTTGAAAATGTTTGAGAAAAAAATGAACAGAACTACGCTTGCACATACATAGGGCATAGATACAAGGCGAAGTTAAATATATTTAAAAGCCTAAGCGTTATTAGCATTTAAAGGTAAAGACATTCTCTAATAAATTAAAAATCAAGATATATTTATAAAATACTGAAATGAATGAAAGAAACCGGAGCTGAAACAGACTATGCTGAGAAAGAGGGACCAATTACCTCTGTTACTTGTATAATAAAATATTATTTAACTGCTTAGGCTAAACATATCTCTCGGATAGCATAAATACACGTTGTATGAAGGTGAGCATGAGAGATATTTTCCATAGCTAAATAACAAGGTAAGATGCAGTCAGAGGTATGAGGTAAAAGAGCCTTTTCTAATTACTGTTCCACCGAATAAACACAGTGAAATCTAAAGCATAATCCGTATTATTCGTTCCATAAGTGATCCTTGCGGACTATAATAATTTATCGCACATTAGTGTATGAATAGTATTGTCTAATTGCAATGTGTAGTTTACTAACTTAAACACTGCTGCTTCTACGAAAGAATGAGAAAAATAGTGTATTGCATTTTTAAGCATTTTTTTCCACTTTTGATAAATTCCACTGTGTACTTATCTACCAACGCACTTGACAATTCAACTGAATCTACTTATAATTCTAATTCTTGTATGAAATGATTGCTAATCAAAAAGCACTATGCACTACAAAATGAAATAAAGAATAATGAATATGTTATTACTTACTCGTCACTTTATATTATAGGAATAAATTAGTTAAAATAAATAAGTATAAATTATAGCTCAAAGAAGAACAAGCACAAAAACTGATTAACTATAAAGTATAAAGAAGAAATTAATTACATTCAGTATTCAGAATTTACTAATGGAATGATCACAAAAAATTATGATCATGTACTTCAATAACAGATTGACAAATGAAAACACTGATTAAATAGAATAAACGTGAGCGAGATAATTAACTTAGTATGAATAGCAATATTGGATCTATACAAGAGAATTCACTACCAAACTATTATCTAACCATAATTTATAATTAAAATCTTAATTAAAATATTTAGAGGAAAAATAACGTTCATGATTTTTTTTTTTTTACTAGCTGTAAGGAATGAAAAAAAAAAACATGGTCTCAATTTCAGATATATAACACCACGATCCTGCCTCTCATATATCCAATTTTGTAAATGTATGAGTGCTGTTATCTATATAGAGTGAACAACAAATAATTAGTATTTTACTTTTATTTAAATCCAGACACATGTAAGATATATTTAACTCACTAATTGAAAAGACCTAATACTTATTCTGTCTGATATGAAGAACACACTAATAATATAACTACTGATAAGTATATGTAAATGTTCCTAATAGTCTATTTTGAAATATATATTTACTAAATTACATATATGCCCTGACATACTTATAAAACTTTCAATAATAATGTTAATTATATATATAAAAAAAATTCCAAACTATAATTAAATAAGTTAAATAGAGATTACATATGATTAATAAATTTCATGATCCTTACACGTCGTCCTATTTCCTTCCCTAATTAAATATAGTCTTTGATAATCTCTTCCTGAAATAGAGTACCTCCTTGATTAGGCATATTATATCTGTGGACATACGTGATTTGTATGAAAGGTGAGATCTCTTAAAACTACCCCTACTATCCCACACTCGTCGTAATACACACCAAGAAAGAAAAAAAATGATCAGATAGCAGAAAAAATTATCACCCCAATTATAGAAATAAGATCTGAACACGTATCATATTCCACACTCACTCCAACTTTCCAGCACACTCTTGTCGACCTGCTACCACCTCTTACTACAAAGCACACAAGATCTGTAGCTGCAAGACACAATATCTATTTATTTAACATATACAGATCACGGAAGTAATGTATGACAAATGACCACACCGCACACGTGGACAATCGGCGATCAAATCACTGCTGGGTACTGCAGTGACTATGTTCTCTCTAGAACTTTCTCTCTAATTATCCTATACCTCTTCCTAAATTCTAGCACACACCATTACTCCCCTCTCGAGACACGATCTCACGACTATTCAAGCACCTCCTCTTTTACTCTTCAGCCAAAAAATCACATGCTCATGCGACCGTTCTCAAAAGCCCTGTGTACTTATCCCTCTATATGCAAACTATATGATCCCAGTTAAAGCCTATTCTCTCTCAACTATCAAGTATTTGAACCTTTACTAATCTCTTCAGCTCTACCAATCACTATATCAGTAATAGAACATCCACGTTGCCTGGAAGCCAACTATGAGCCAACCACACAACAAAGACCACCGTCAGCTACGTTAACTCACACAATAATTCATGCGCTTATCCTCACAATCTTAAATCGAGTAATACGCCACCCACTCAGAGAGAGACATAATATCCACGACACGTGTGAGTACAACTAACATACAAACACATTCTTCCTATAAATCCATAAGTATAGTACCTCAAATCACATAGCGTAAAAATAAATAATAAAAAACACAAAAACACACTCATACCAAAGCCACACAGTCAATCGCTAACGAGTACTATCAAACTTCAGATCAAATATATAGTAATTGAAAAGCACAGATGAACGACGAGGCGAGTACTATAGATATAAAATATATATAGTATACTGAGAATAATATTCAAACAACCTATATATATATTCTACTATCATAATAATATTACCCAGAGCGTAACAGCTAGCAGAAAGAAATCAAACAACCAATACCTACTAACTTCCCACCTGAAGACGGGACTAATAATCTACTATAAGACAGGGAATTTAAAGGATAGAAGCTCACGACTAAGATTAATATCAGACTAACCGAATAGAGATATACTATAGACCTATAGATATACAGTCAAATACTTAGTGATGTAGTAACAAACCCGCTGTAGCCCATACAAGCGACGCCAATAAACCTATCTCTTCAACCCATATACAATAGATTATAATTATAAAAAAAAGATATATCACAGATATATATAGAGATAGTAAATATATATATTAATATATAAGAAAACAATAGGAAAAAAATAGATAATATAGAAAGGTAAAGATAAATGATATAAAAGGGAAAATATTCATCCTCCGGAAAGTGAAGAAACATTACTCCAAAAACTGGAGAATTTAATAAGAGAATTTTATCGTCGACGGCATCCGGCTCTCCGGCCTCCGTGCCAAAATTACTCTCCGGTAATTGACAATCACTAATATATATATGATGAAATATATAATATATATATATATATATAGATATATATAATTTAATACATATAGATCCATAGGACTGAAATTACCTAAATCTATATCCCTGAGAAAATAACACGCAAACCGCCCCACAAAAGGTGATAAATATAAACCTAGCTAGCTTCACGTTTATGAGGACGCGAGGTAATAAAATACGTAATATATCAATTCGAAATAGAACCCGAATAAGACAGATGGACAACGAACCAAGATAGGATATAAGTAAAACACGGCCCCCTGCATTCAACTAAGTACTACTCACAATAATCAATAAGATTAAATTTAAGTAATATATATATAATAATTATAATATATAATATTATATAATATACTATTATATATAATAACATCAATTATATAAATATATATATAATATACTAGATCACACTAAATATATATTAATAGATATAACCTATATATATCAATTATATATTATATTATTAATAGTCATAAAATACTTATAATATACTAGTATAATTATCAATATTATATATATACGATATATCATAGATCAATGACCAATTCTTTTTTAACTAATATATTATATAATAATATATAAATAACAAGAAATCTTTAACTTTTATTCAATCTCACTATATCAGTCACTTTCATATTATATTAATAACTACTAATATATAATCTTCACAATACCTACTCTCTGCGTTGGTCTAAAATAATATTCATATCTGATTAACTAAAATAACCAAAATTACATTTACTTTTAAATTTGAGTCATATATAATAATTTGAAAATAAATAGTATATCTGCACTTCATAAAACCTACGTTAAGTGAATGCTTATAGTTACACTACAACGTCCATAGACCTAATTATCATTATGTTATATTTACAATCATAAACGCAGGACATATTTTTAAGCTCATAAAAATAGATAGTAAATATATAATTAACATGATGCTAATATATATATTATTATAATCAAAATATATTTCTGAAAACAAAATACAAATTAATATGTTATATATATTATTAATTTATGTATGATAATAATTTATTAAAATCATCGAATTACAGTAACCGTAGCAATACTTATTATTATATTATCGTATCAGTCTTTTAGGAAAATGAATAACTATATACATCCATCACATAACGATAAATATAAGTAAATATTAGTAACTATATAAATAATATAATTTAACAAGTTAGAATTTAATGAAAATAAGATTAATAGTGTAGATCTATATTCCGGAGAAAACATTAAAAACGTTAATACGAGTACAAGGTTCTACTAAAATAATACTATACTCTATCATATCAAATATATTAACTACATAGTAGATAATCAAGGAAGATAAATAAGATAAATACTTTACATTAAATAGCTACACATATAACAATAATTCCCTTAGGAAAATAGAGGTCGGCATAAATATATAAATAAGGTCAAAATGCTTAGAATAATTAGTTCTTTAATGAAATAATAAGGAAGAATTACGAAGCTTAGACTAACTGTTTTTCTAAGTCGCAAATCATTTACTCTCTTTGATACTGACTATAGTAGATATCTAATACGATGATAAGTAATGATAAATACAAGTAACGTAAAACAATATTTGTATTTATAATTTATTTTAATAAATATATGAAATAAAATATTACTCAATCTAGTCACTGTTTTCTATATAATATTTTATTATTTTAAAAAAATTCATATCTCAAACTGTACACCTTCTATCTTATCTGTATATTAATAATAAATTTAAAATATATATGCAGTTTTATTATATTTAATCATATATAATGAATCTGACATAAATTTAGAAACGAATTGAAAGAAAAGATTAAGAAATTCTGGAAGTAGATATGGAAGTTTAAAGATCATTTGCTAATCTGATACTTTAAAAGATAAAAAGAACACAAGTTACGCAAAAAAATGTTTTGCCTATATATCACTCCAGACATATATCAATTAATACTATATTAATAATAATATATTTAAATATATATATAAATATTAATACACAATATAGTTTGGTAGTAAAATAAAAATATATAAATATATCCTAATCAAAGGACTATTTGGATTCTTTTCATTATTTAAATATTATGTATTTGATAATTTATATATATCAGATATTTTTATATAATATATAATATATATAAGTATGTAATATATGAGTAAGTTTGATACTCTATCAAATAAATATATATAATATACTAGTTAATAGATAATAGAAATAAATAATATATATGATTTAAAATCCGAAAAGCATTGAAGATGACAAATATATATTAGAAATAAAAAATCCCAAATACGATAAAAACAGGATAAAGAATCATAGAAGAATTAATATCTAAAATTAAGTTAAATTGATATATGTAAATGATTTGAAAATCCTTAAGATTTGTCTAAAATACCAAATTTAATTATCACTCTAATCACGATAATAAATAATTAAATAAAACCAACAGGTTATTTTTATTATCCCACAAGGTTATGTGTAATACTATTGTTGTTATAGCTGTATAATTTTTCATTATAGAAAAAAATTTAAAGCCTAAAATTTAATAAAGAAATATCAATATAAAAATTATACACTTAAATGATATAGATAAAACCCATCCTAGTTGAATCCATAAATCAAAAAATTTAAAGGATTTCACTGTATATAGAAAGGTAAATAATAGGAGTATATTATAAAGACAGGAACAAATACAAGAAGCTAACATACCTAACCACATTTCACAACACAACAGTCAAAAGTGCACGAAATGCAAAAAATAAAAAAAACGAGTTTAATTCTATCAGTGAAATGAGCCATCTTAATAAACAAATGAAACATTTATTTATAATAGAAATAAATATAAACAATAAAATAAAGAAAAATGAGCAAATATAAAAGTTAGACTTATAAAAAATTTTCACGGAGAAAAAATTCTGCATGATTCCGGAAATTTATGAAATAAAGATTAACTTAGAAAAAAATATTTTATGAAATGAAAATATAACTTAAAAACTTAAATTTCGGAATTAAAAATTATATACTTAGAAAATTTTTGAAATAAGAGAACAAACCAAGAAAAATTGTCTAACGGGAACACTAACCCTTTCCTGCTATCATGTTTGAGAAATAAAATATAATCTTGAAATTTCATTTGTAATACAAAAAGTTAAACTTAAAGAAAAATTTATTTTAAAAATAAAAGTAAAACTAAGAAAATAAAAGTTGAGAGAATAAAAAATTAACAATGTGACAAACATTTACACGAACAATAAATAGAAATTAAACAATAAGTAAGGTGTGTTAAGAATGGTCTGAATTTTAGGAATATATTATACAATAATTGCACTATTATAGTAAATTTGTACAAGATTTTTATTTTGAACTTAGAAAATCTCGTAAAAGCGAAAAAAATCAACAGCGATTTCAGAATTAAATTAAGAGACCAACATTTTAAAAATCATTTAATAATCATTAACAACGAAAAATTATATAAGAATAATATCACACTTTTTAAAATAATAAATTTCCGTCCCAACAATATTAACTTAATACATATTATTTAGGTAAATTTAAAGTAGTACGAGCAGTAAATTGATTTATTTATGAATGATGAAAACTTTAAGTTATAATTTAATTTTTGGAAAATTATATTTAAACTTCAGAAAAACCTGTAAGAGATAATAAAATAATTAAAAAGATTATTAATTATGAACTATTATATTAAATATTTTTGAAATTGTAAAATTAAAACTTCAAAAACAGCTACACAAGTAAGATAAAAATAATATATGAATATTTATGTTTATTATTAAAAATTTTATATGTATTGTAATATGTCACAAGAACCATTTTAGTCATATTGCATAAACAAATAACTCTCGAAATAATAATAAAAGGAAAATGTAAAATAATAATAATATAAAAATAATAATTAATAATAATAAAGAAATAATCAATAATAAAATAAATAATAGAGATAATATAATAAAATAATAAATAATAGATTAATAATTAGATAATAATAATCAATAATAATAAAAATATATTATAATAATATAATAATGTAAAAGGAAAATTGCCTCAATATAACACGAATGTAATAAACTTGTTAAAAGTCAGAAAAAGAATTATGGCGAGATGAAAATCTTAGCCCACAGAGAATATTCCATACCTAGCGTTCAGGTTATCTATAAGTCAAAATTAGCATGAAAAAATATTATTCAATTTAAAAATCACTAGTTTAGACACACTGTACGATTGAACACTGTATTGTGTAGGCCATAGGCTTATGCTTGATGGCGTAAATAAGAAGATATATAATATTGTCAGCATGCTACATTGCTAAACAGAGAACACACAAAATAATATGTTAAAACTATAGATTTATCAACAAGGGTCACTGTCCAGAAATGGATTCTAGACCACACACAATCCGTCGGCTAAAGACGAGGCAAAACAACCAATACTAAATTATATTTAATTTTTGCATTCTAAATTTAAAACTATTAAATAAATGATAATATAATAATAAATTATATAGTATTAATAATATAATATAATAAATACCATATAAATATATATATTATAAATATATATAATATATAATATATAAATATAAAAATAATAAATAATATATATAATAATAATAATAATATATAATAAATATAAATATATAGATATAAATAATATAAATAAAAATATATAAAATATTAATAAATAATCATACCTAGATAAAACATTATTAGTGAATAATATTGGAGACCACCAAATTAATCATTATTCATGCATATGAAAGTCAAGAAATCATATAGATTATTATTATTATATCGAACACTAAAATATATAAAATTCAAAATTATAATAACATTATTAATTTATAAAGAATAATAAATTGTAATTTATTAAATTAATAAATAATATAATTAAAATATACATATAATATATACAATTAAATATTAATAAAAGTAGCCGATTATATATTATAGTTATTCATAAACCAGGTAGAGGTTATGCGATATAAGGCCTTACCGCCCCCATTATACCATACCCTTAAGTAAAATTATATATTATTATCGAGTAAAAATTCATAACGGTATTAAATCTACTATATAATATATACCATGATCACCTCACCATACTTTCAAGAAATATTTCTATCAGAACCCCTACTGTAGTTAACCCTATATATAATACTACACAGTTAAACTTTATGAAAAACACACTGTATGTTGTTTTAAAATCACTTTTATAAAGAAAACTAAATTATAAAAACATAATATAATATAAATGTATATATAATACTATGATATAATAATCTCTGCTTAATTATCAATATATAATATATAGATATATATAATTATATTTATAATTTATATTTATTTGATAATTAGTAAAAAGTATATACGAGTACACACAAATTAAAAAAATACTAGGCAACTTTTTTTTTTAAGGATTTTAACAAAAAAATAATCAAGATTTAATCACCAAAAAAGAGAGAGAGATAAAATTAATTAAAATAAATATCGTATAAATTAAACTAAAAAAAAACAGATACTTTTTTAATAAATTATGATGTGTTGAGTCGCACTGTGATAATAATAGTAATGTTAAATAAAGCAGTTTATATCGAACCCACCTTCCGCGGCATTCACCATGATATGTTAGAGCTTCTGACTAGACACTAACATGCCGATCTTTTCAGACATTCCACAAAGATTGATCTATATTGACCGATCACTCACACACATCCTGTCATACCATCAATCCCCGACAGGTATACACACGACAACCAATTACTGTCAATAAGACGTATGAATAACCTAAATACAAAATTTATGTGAAGATTAATTTGGTCTCCTATATGGTGCTGGTGGAAAATGAAAATATCATTCCTTATAGTATGCACTTAGCACAATAAGGAAACTCTCAGTATTATGATTCATGTCAGGAGAATTTTTCCAGCACATGATGGAGCACACTGATATCGCCATTCTCAATGGTTCACCAAATTTCTTACACCAGATGTAAATGGCAAGTATAGCATGAAGAGCAGAAGTCTTGTTGAAAACATAATGTAGCAATAACTAATCACTCATAGCAGCATTCCACTTAGTATATGAGTAAAACAATATACGACTAAATTAAGAGTACTCAATTCTAATGTACTATAATAATTACGTCGCAATGTGAATCCATCAACAATGTTATAAACGTAGCTTGTTCACCAATGCACACAATGATAATAATATTACATCTTCACTCTCCAACCAACCAGTTGAATTTTTGTTGAAGAATATTTTATTTTTACTTCATGACAATTTAAAGCTAAAAAATTCTTACACCCAGCTTCAGTCTTAATCGTAATCTACGATCTGAAATAATCACGTGCATCATAGTAACTTCGAGATATTGATTAGCAAGAGACACACTAGATCTATCACAAACCAGTGAAAAAACAGAAAAAAAGATATAACAGAGTTCTATACACAGTCAAGAGAGAAAACAAGAAAACTAAACCTACATGATATTAAAATAATAAATAACAGAACATGAATTAAAAAACAAATACATGTCACAGAATCTTCTCCTTTAACAGAAAATATTCCTAATATTGACCACTAATATATTATTATTTATGTACGTTCAAAATTATTGATTATCCGAAAAATATTGATGCAATATATAAAAAGCTACTTGAATGAAACGTGCTTCAACGAGTTCGAAAACCAGAGCTGTGTAAAGAATTTTTAGCTCACAATATGTTCTAGGAGAATAAACAAAATAATAAAAATTATTATCCAACAAATAAATAATACATATTAGTATATAACGTATATAGATATATAAGATATTATAAGCCTGGGTGAGGCAGCTGAAATTCTAGTGCCATGGTAACAAGACCGTTTTACACATTTATAGACTGCGAAAACCAAGTGAACCAATTTAAGAGTACATAGAAACTAAGAGCTAAATAAGTACGTTATGTATACACCTCAAAAATAAGAGAAAATATGAAAATGGTTATTATGGGAAAGACGAAGTCAATGAAGGAGTACTGTCAAAAACAAGATACTCTGCCTCTTACCATGCACATACATGCACAAAAAATCGGACAGAGTTTAGCGTATTGAGAAGAAATAGGATGCAAAGAAAAATGGCACAAAACGAGGTATCTAGCCTGCTACCAATTGCTAGCAGGAAATTCTACAGACTTGTATGAAATAAATTTCTATAAGAGGAAAGTATCACTGGTGCAGTCACCTCACCAGAATATACCACATACCCCTAAACAGACACTTAAATTACGACCAAAGCCGAAACCACCACAAACAAGATCATTCGCTTTATAGACGTCGATACAATGAAGTTTGTTCTATCTCCCGCGCCAACCCGATTCAAGAAATGTAGCAGAACTTTAAACATGAGCGTATAAACAATAAAAACAACATCAAAAGGTGCAAAAAGACTAGTTGAAATTTCCAACTTAAAATAAAATTTCAATAACCCAAAGTTTTTATTCAACAAAATAAAAGACAAATTAAATTAAACAGAACCATAATATAATCATATATAATATACAACACCATCATATAGGACCCAAATAAATTGTTTTTTTTATCAATTAACTTTATTTTTTTACCCTTTTTGTTGAAAATTTGAAATTTTTTGAAAAAAACCATAATATTTCGACCAGTACTGCTTTATTTTACTTTCTTTTGGGTTAGTCACCAATACATATTTTAAGATCAATTGAAATTCATTAAAATTTTGATACCTTGTACTTCACAAGAATTAATATTTTTATTCTACCAAAATTTATATTCCGTCGTTTAGTCGCATACAAAAGCGTTGATTATTTCTTCATTGTACAAGGAATTACTCTTTATAATTTCTATTGCTCTTGGGGAAATATCGCAGGCATGAACCATCAAATTTAATTCATCCTCTAATAAAGGATAGAAGAAATTTCCAACTCCACATCCAACCTAATGAAATATAAATTAACAATTTGGCTAATCTCTATTTACAAGAGCTTTTATATGCATGTGAATGTCATCAAAGATACCTCAAATAAGATTGTTTTTTCCGATGAAGAATTCATCAATTCCTTAAATTCTCTTGTTGTCCAATGTCTGTCTTTAAAAAACCTTGGAGAGAAAAAAAAAAGCAATAATAAAAATCTAACCTTACGAAATTTAAATTTTTCACGCAAAATCAAATATTCCACCCAAAAAAAGTTTGTAAACAAAAACATGTGCCATGAATATGAAACGACATTTCCAAGTACCAATTTCCCTGTTCTTCCTTGCTTGAGCATCTAATGATTAGTGATAGGTAAAGAATAATGAAATTTTTACTATAGTACTCATTTTAGCAAAGGTCTATAATAATATGAGGACATGTGAATAAACATTTGTCTATAAAGAAGTTCTCTTTAACTAGTCTAAAACTACTCAAATATTTTAGCAGAATCTTACAGTCAAATAAAGGCAGATACAAGGAAAGATCACAAAGCACAACTAGTCTAGTTGCATAAGTTTGAAAAAGTGTTTTTAGCTCTCTAATATGTTTTAGATTAACTGTTTTTAACCCGACTATAGTTAAAAGCATTCTATTCTACTTGCTTTTTTAGTGTGTTCAATATGTGTGAAAATTAAGTTTAACAGCTAATGGTGGGATGCTCATTAGAAAAGATGATTGTTTGGTATATAATTAACGCAACTTTTGAAGGTAATGCTCAATACAGATTTGACGTTCGTACGAAAATGGTATCCTTGCAATAAAATATAAAATCGATATCAATTTCTTTTTTTTAACTTGAATTCTACATGCTTATTTATCATAATTTTGGTCTTTAAGAAATGAAAAAGAAAAAAATAAATTTATATAATATTAATTATAATACTTTAATAATAATAATATAATAATAATAATAATAATTAATTATAGTAATAATAATAATAATAATATATAATAATAATAATAATAATAATAATAATAATAATTCAAAAAATAAAATTCAAATGATAATTTAAAATATATAGATAATAATTAATAATAATACGGTGATAATTTTAATGTATTTTAATATATAATATAAATATATATATTATATTATAATATAATATATATATATATATATATAATATTATATAGTATAATTAATAATATAATATATATATATATTATATATAATATATATATAGTATATATATATAAAGCGAGTATTACCCACAAACCATTTAAAACATTTTAATTAGTTTTTTTAACCACTCTAGTTTCGGGTAAGATTACTTCTTCCCATTTTCAAGGCTTACAATATAATAATAAAATTTTAAGACAATTTATTTTAAAAATATTAATAGATAATGAAACTATAATACAAAGTTAAAATAAATAAATCATATAAATAAATTAATGATTACAATATATGTGGTTAAGAGTTCATGTAGATTTAAACAAAATCTCACTTCAATATTAAAGACTGTTAAAACTTAGATTTTCATTAAAGAAAGTGTGAACCCTGCAAATATACAAGGATTCTAACAACTGAAGACCGGGTTCCTCAGTTTTGGACAATATTCCAAAATTTTTATCCATGTATATGGTGGGCCTTCCTGAAAGAGAATAACGTGAGTCAGTAGAATAGTGAGTAGAGAGTGAAAAGGGTCGCCTAGACTTTAAAATGAAAATACCCTTAATGCTCAGCAAATGAGTGTGGAAAGGCTTCGTAATTGGTCTTTTCCTATATTAGGTGGCATCGCGAGTCAAACCGCACTTTGTAATGATATACTTACCGTTATTCATAAAGGTATTTTAACTTTTTAAACATATTGATCACCTTAGACTTTAATTCTTTTCACTCAAAAATCTTAATGTCTAACTTTAAACCTGTTAAACTTTAATTTTCTACTACTGCCTCAATGTTTTACGACGAATTTCATACTCATTCTACCCAGAAAAGCCAACAATATACAAAATATCCTTAGGACTGTTAAATTTAGCTTGAGATTTGTCCTTAAATTTTGCTGAAAGTAATATATATATATATATTTATATATTATTTATGAATAGCTATAATAGTATAAATATATTTCTTTCATATATATATATATATCTATATATATATATATATAATATATAATATAGTAATAATATATATAATATATATATATATATATATATATATATAATATATATAATATATATATATATATAATACTATATATATATATTATATAATACTATATATATATATATATATATATATATATATATATATATATATTATATATATAATATATATATATATGATATATATATATATGATATATACACAACAAATAAAAACAAAAGCCAAAGACAGACAAAAATAAAACTAGAAATCGTGATAAAAATGATCATACACCTAAATATAAACATTTCAAATAATCTAAATTAATTTCAATCAAATTTTTGTATAACAAAGCCTGAAATTTAAAACGGTAAAACCTATTTACAGAAAATTTGAAAAATCTAAAAGTTTAAACACACATCTACATTACTTAAAGCTAAAACATTAAATTGCACACATGACTCTCACACACTACTCAGACAAACAATAATAACTAAACAAATGTTTTAAACATAAGGTAAATGTAAAAGTACCCTAACATGGTGAAGACCCTGCATTAAGCCATATAAAATTTAAATTTTAAACCTATATTAATAAAAAGGTAAATAAACTAAAAATCCTATTCTTACAGCTATATACATTTAAAATAAAGAAAGTAAAAAAGAAATAAAACCAAACTTAGCTTAAAGTTCCAATATGCAAAATTTTCGGAGTAAATTCTCATTTAATTAAATTATAACTAAAGGCTGTAAATACGTAGAAACAATGTAAGAACATGATCATTAAAGAACAACACTAGGGCAGCTTAAAAATTAAAGATGAGTGAAAAACTAAGAATAATTTAAACAAACCCGGTTTAAAAATAAAGCATTTGGAGACCTAAGCATTCGAAACACCCTCACAGCACGAGCGCACAACTTAAAATATATATATATATATATATATAATAATATATATTATATATAATATATATATATATATATATATATATATATATATGATATATATATAACATATATATATTAATATATATATATAGGTATATATATATATATATATATAATATATATATTTATATATATATACTATATATATATATAATTTATATATATATATATATATAACTATAGAGTAATATAAATATATATTTTATGATATATATATATTATATATAATATATATATGAATAATTATACTATATTTCGTGCATGAATTTGTGTATATCTATGGTATTTATGGCTAATATAAACAACTTCATTTCCATTTGTTATCGCACTAAAATGAAAAAAGAGCGCGAAAAAAATGAGTGAAAAATGTCACTTAAGAGCGATATTTCGCGCAGTGAGAAAGGGATAAAAATATTTCCTCCTTTTTCGCAATTAGATTATTTCGCTTCTCTCAACAAGCAACACCGAAATTAGGAAGAAATCCCTTAAGAATAAGAAGAGGGAAAATTGGAGCCAAAAATAGGAAATTGGGAGGGGGGGAACGGGAGTAAATGGGGTGGGGGGGGGGAATGGTTATGATAAAAATGGGAAAATTGCAACGAATTAAAAGGTAAAAAAGAGAAAAAAACTGTAATAAAATTGGGGGTTATATATATGTAAATAAAGAATAAAATTATATAAAGTATTTAGATAAAATGTAAGCTAAGAATGGTAATAAAGGTAGAAAGAAAACAATAATAAAAAATGTTCCAATTGAAATTTTTATAAAATAAGCAGAAAAAACTTAGGGAGGAAGAAAGGAACTGAATTTTTCCAACATTAGAATATATGAGAAAAAAAGAAATTAAAACAAATATATTACGAAAAGAGAATGGAAACGAAAATAAATTTTAAATGAAATAGAATTAAAGTATGAGATATTGAATAATGAGATCGCTGATAGTAAGAGTAAGGAAGAAGGGAATAATTGAATATAAGGCAATTTAATATCAATGAAATAAATATAAATGAAAACAAAGTTGAAGGATCAATAAAAAAAAAAAAAATAACACACACACACACAACTAAGAGTCAAGAAACAATTTTATGGCAAAGTTAATATGATAATGAGCAATAATATGATGCGCAACTGAGCAATTAATATGATAGAGAAAATAATATAAACGATAATGGGCAATAGTATATTTAAAAATTAATTTACCTCATAATTCCTAATCTAATTTTCTTGTATTAAACAAAAAAGATTTCCATGTCTTTCTCGAAAATATATTTGTTATTAGATAAGTTAAAACCTCCTTCAACATTTCCAGAATCCTATTTTTATTAATTTATCTTCTACATATTTTTTATTCCTGCACTCATAATTAATCATAATTTGTATTAATCTTTACGAGCCTTTCTTTAACTTGAGTGCTTTCTTAGTAGGCATATGTTATTGTTCAAATTACAAGAGAATTTCTCTTGTTTTTATATAATTCTTTGATCTTCACTTTTTAAGGTTAAATTTCATTTTTTTTGGTATGTAATGTAAATAAGTAAATAAGTAAATTCTAAGGCCACAAAATATTCTAAAAATTTAAATTTATTCGCCTAAATAATTCTCATCGACTAACACTTTCCAATTTGATCGTCTTTTTTAAGACACTTATTTAATTACATGCACTTTTACTTGCTAGAAAAATATTATCTTTTATGATTTGTACACCAGGACTATAAGAAAACTCTTTAAAGTATATTGGTACTTCTACAATTACTAAACAGTTGAGTCACGGGACATTTAAAATAAGAGCGTAATGCAAGAGTATAAGGCTTAAAAAGGGCCGTTTGCTACATATCAATCGTTTTCAGCAATTGTAGTTAGGTTAAAATCCAGAGATGCACTAGAATGTGCTCGGATGTCCAGCATATTCTCCTCCTCCTCCTTGACTAATAACATAGGGAGTTTTCAATAGCATTTACTTGCAGAAGAAAAGTTGGAGCAACATAGTTTGCTCTCACCATTTAAACCTTTTCCCAAAGTCATCATGTGGCGTACGAAGTTCTTGTAATAATAATGCGAGAATTAACGTTTTCTTAAATTTGCTTTATTTAAGAAAAAAAAATTAAAAAAAAGACACCTAAAATATTTGAATCTGGAAATACTCTACTGTGTTATTCAGTTTATGTTCACCAAAAATAATTCTTGTATTGCTTTTATGGCTTATTCTTTTAAACGCATTCCATATCCGCAATTTTTAAATGAGGGAGAACTTCATGAAGCAGCAGAAACAATTTGAGAGTCATGTGTAATTGTGTTGGGTAGAACTTTAAGGGTCAATTGGAATAAATGATAACTATAATAAAAGTATAAATAATAAAATTAGCGAAAATACCTTCCTAGTTCTTACTTACTCTAATACTATCGACTAACTGACTACTCACTACTATATAATAATAATAATATAAAATAATAATAATAATATATAAGGTAAAATAATTATTTAATAATTAATAATAATGAATAATAATTAATAATAATAATAATAATAAAAATAATAATAATAATAATAACGAAGCAAACAGAAGAAAAAGAAAAACAAGAATAAAGACGGCTAAACAACTACGAGAGTAATAATAATAATAATAATAATAATAATAATAAAATAATAATAATATAATTAAGTAATAATATATTAATGAATATAATGAATAATAATCAATATATAATAAATTTTTTAATAATAATAATCATAGTATCTCTTCATGAAATATAATTATCCTTTTAGAATAGTACTTTGGCAATACCCTGGCATCATGAATTAAAGATCGTCAATATAAATCATAATTAACCTTCAAATTCACATGATTTAAAACTCCTCGAAAAACGATTCGAAATTGGGGCCGAATCACCATTCGAGGTGGCCGTAAAATATATCGAGAAGATGGATTTTTTTTTTTTTTTTTTTTTTTTTTTTTTTTTAAGGATATATGTTAGTAAATGTGTGGTTCAAAGAAAATATGGAAAATAAATTTGTTGTCAAGGCTTTTCTTTTATCGTTGTATATATATAGTTATATGATATATATATAAGTATATATTATTAATTATATTTAAGTTTATATATATTATATATATATATAATTATATATATATATAGTATATATTTATATATGTATTATCTTATATTTAATATTATATTATATTAAAGTATCTGATTTAAAACATCTGTTCTTATTATAAGTACTTAGGTAAACTGGTCATGTTAACAACCCTGCCTCCAAAGAAATCTAAATGTATGCATATCCTAAGCCAGCTGATGTATTGTTCTAGCATTCGTCGCTTCCTAGTCATTATTGGTTATTATTATCATCTTAATTGCTCTTAATTTTGTCTAATATGTTTACCTTCTATCAGAAGAATCCTGTCCACCAATTCAATCATCATGCTTGGCTTCGGAAGCCTCTAATGCATTTAATGAGATTAAATCTACCAATAATAATCTAGAATACCCCAGCAAGATGGTTCTAATATACCAAATTGTCTATATATATATATTATATTAGTATATTATATAGTATATATATTGTTCACGTGTATATGTCACACACATAGATATATATATATATATATATATATATATATATATATATATTAATATACTAATATATAATATATATATTATATATATATTAATACTATAAATATATATATAAACTGTTGTCAAAAGATTCTTTAAAAATCAAAGCTTTCCAGATGTGTTGTTGTCAGTTACACAATAAGGAGCGGAAAGTGGCCGTATAAGAAAACGTAATGGAAAAAGCACTCAGCTACAAAAATTCCAATTGTTTCTTCTCAATGCAATTTCATTTCAAAAAATAGACTTTATACAAGCTATTGTCCAATATATATAATATATATATACTATATATATATATATATATATATATATATATTATATATATATATATATATATATATATAAATATATATAGTATAATATATATATAATATATATATAGATATAAGGATATATAAAAATTTGTGAGAATATATATATTATCAACAAAAAGTAAATAAATATATAAATAAATTTCCTCAAATAATTATTATAATATATTATACTATATTATAATATATCTATAGTATATATATTTATATATATATTATATATTATATATATATATATATGTCTGTGTGCGTGTGTGTGCTCGTGTGTGCGTGAGTGAGCGAGTGTGTGTGTGTGTGTTCGAATGCTTATGAATTAGCATATCTATTTAAAAGGGTGATGTAGATTTCAAACAAATGTATTTCAGAAATTATAAAAACGTTAAAAAAAGTTCTAAAGAATATTATTCCACATTTATTTAAAAGAATATTAACAGTTAGAATACTGATACTAATATTTTACCTACATATTATTATCGCTGTTAATATTCAAACTTTTAATTCTGTTATATATTTAAAGAGGGTTTTTGCAATTGATAATTAATTATTTGGTAGATTAATTAATTAGCTAAACAGGCAAACCTAGAGGTCTATAGTCTGATTTTAATTACTCCAATAATTTTGTGTTGATATATCAAATTTTAGCGTTCTAATTAATAAAATATTCCTCACAAGACACTTACTTTTTTCTGTCCATGAACAGAAAAATGTGCATTAAGAGTGTGAGTGTGCGTTAAAAGTCCCTAGCTAAGAGGAAGAGAATCAATAACTTATTCCAGAAGTTTAAGAAAATTTAGCGGAAAAATTACTTTTTGAGTTTTTAGCCACCAATCTCCATTTTAAAATTGATCCATACCCTTAAATTAAAAGAAAATTATTTAATAATTCATGTAAAGAATGAAATCAAACACATTTGCCAAATGATCACATATTTAACCATTTATTTTTACTATCTTGTTTGAAATTATTGATCACTTGTCGTTATTGTTAGGTCAGAATTAGATTGGTTTCGTTGAATTCCAATTCGTCTGACTTTATGATTTGAATCAGGAAATTTATTGATTGATTCGTTTGGTATTTAATTGGATTGATTTGTTGATCAGAATTGATTTATTAATATTTGTTTGGATTAATTTGCTGATTGGTTTGTTGGTCAATTGGTTGATTCACCAATTTGATTGGTTAGTTTGTCGATCAAATTGATGGTTTTGTTGATTTTTTATTATGTTGATTGATCAGTCGGTTTATTGATCAAAATGATAACAATCAATTTGATATCAGCAAAACTAACCCAACCAATCACCTGAATCAACTCAAATCTACCAATTGAAATTAATTATTTTTGATTATTGATCAGATTTGCCATATCATATTTATAAATTAGAAGCTTCATTCTGACTGAAATAGATGAATAAATAATTGATTGATTTGATTGGTTGCATTGAAATTGGTTGATATTTAAAGTTGTTGATTGATTGGTTGACAGATCAGATTAAATGGTTGATTGATTGATTGATAGATAAAATGGTTAGTAGATAGAATGGTTGATTGATTGGTTGATGGATCAAATAGTTGATTGATATTGGTTGATAGATAAAATTGTTGATTGATTGGTTGATAGGCAAAGTGGTTTATTGATTGGTTGACGGATAAATGATTGGTTGATAGATAAAGTGGTTGATTGATTGGTTGATAGATAAATTGATTGTATTGGTTGATCTTTTGATTAGTTGGTTAGATTAATTTGAGTATTACATTCAACTAAATTGTTTTAAACTCGAAATTGACTGTCGCTAGTTTTGTCACCTTGACATTAGATTAAATATTTTGATTACTTTTAAACCCGAAAACCCCCGCATCCCTTATCCCCTTTCCTCCTTACTCCTACTCCCCCACCCACCCATCCCCCCTTTACTCCTACTCCCCCCTACCCCCCCCCAATTTCCCCCGCTCAAAATATTTATTTGTATTTTAATAATCATTATTTATGCATTATATTTAGTGGCACCTAGTTATTAAATACGATTTTTTTGGTTATATATTATTATTATTAATTATTAATTAATATTATTATTATTATATATTATTATTTTTTATTATTATTAGTAAGTAGTAGTTAGTATAGTAGTAGATATAGGTTGTAATTGATCTTGTGTGATGTCAACGAATATGTTGTAAAATTATCCTGTATTTATTTATTATATTATCCTTGCTATATATATATATATATATATATACTTATATAATATATATAATTTTATATAATATTATATTATTATTATATATAATATATATATATATATATATATATATATATATATAGATATAAATATATACTATACTATTATATTGATTTTCCTCATTGTAAAGGTATTAATGACATTGGAGTAAGGGATTTCGACCCGTAGAGAGATAGTGGGGTGGAGGGGCAGGGGGGATGTAGGGCTTACGATAGGAGGAAAGGGGGGATATAACAGACGAGAGTTGGGTATTTTGAAACGAGAGAGAGACGAGAGAGAGAGAGAGAGAGGAGAGAGAGGAGAGAGAGAGAGGGAGAAGAGAGAGAGAGATTGTAGAGAGAGGAGAGAGAGAGAGAGAGAGAGAGAGAGAGGGTACTGAAAAGAAAAGAAAGGAGAAGAGAGGGTATTT
>JABUQX010035813.1:17500-22500 GCA_015478945.1 Trachelipus rathkii | reverse complement strand
CAATTGAAATAATAAATATGAACGGGTGGGTGGGTGCCTTCATTTTTTTTTTTAGGCTGAGATTTCACACCCGATTTAAGGTGAGGTGTCAAGGGGGAGGGTGGGGTTGTACCTTAATCAAGGAAAAATAAAAAAATATTTGGAAACTATATTGTTCGCTCTCTCTCTCTCTCTCCTCATCTCTCTCTCTCTCTCTCTCTCTCCTCTCTCTCTCTCTTCTCTCTCTCTCTCTCTCTCTCTCTCTCTTCCTCCTTCTCTCTCTCTCTCTCTTCTCTCTCTCTCCTCTCTCTCTCTCTCCTCTCTCTCTCTCTCTTCTTATCTCTCTCTCTCTCTCTTCTCCTCTCTCTCTCTCTTCTCTCTCTCCTCTCTCTCTCTCTCTCATCTCTCTCAATTGGCCGACGATGCACCGGGTGCGGTGAGGTGGTACGGATAATTTCCAGAGTTGATTTGCGAATAACTCTAGTGTAGTTCATAGAGAACCACTTAATGGTGGTTGGTTAAGGCGTAGTATTTTTTGATAGGGTCGTGGCAAGTCCTTGATCCAGGAAGATCGAAGTTATCAATTTTTGTTCCTCAACTCTAGCCATTACATATAATATTACATGTACTTTATTACTTCTTATAATGACTAGCTATATGATATTATAATATAATAACTATGATATATATATAGTATATACTATAGGTATATATATAATATGATATAGTGTACGATAAGTGGTTCTGTGTAAAGGTATATACTTATATATATATTTAGTGATGCTGCAGATGTCATTTTTTTGCATCCGCGGAATGCGGAATAAGTCAGCGATGTTTGATTTGTAGACATTACCGCGTTTTATAGCGGATTAGCGGATGTTTGAATTATATTAGTATATATAGTATTTATATCATATATATATATATTAGGATAGGTTAGGTATATTCTAGCACATACACGCTGAACCTAGGTACTATAGGTTATCCTTTGTTAGCGTATTAAGGTTCAGGTAGGTATAAGGTTCAGCTTAGGTGCAGGTTTAGACCGGTTTGTAGGATTGGGTTGACAATAGAGCCCCAGTACCATCCCCGGCAAAACAGATATATAATATATATTAGTATATAATATTATTTAATATTAATATATATTATATATATATACGTAGTATACTATCGAGTTATTAGCCACAATCTCATTAATATAGATTGGTTACCAGGTTCTGCGGGAATGAGGGACCCAATCAAAAAATGGACCCCATCAACCTCTTTCCACAATCTCAACCTCCGACCTTTAATGAAAGAGATTTTTCATGGATTATATACTTTTTTGCCACTAGTATTGAAATTCAAATATGGGAAGGTTGGGCTTGTGAGTGACATCAATTTTTCTGCCTTTCTCTGCCTTTGTCTGTTTCTCTTTTCATCATTTATATTAGCCAGTTTATTAAAAACTCTCTCACTTGGAACACTAGTTGGAGGAAGGCCTCACACCAGGCGGCGCGCCAGATAAGAAGGTGAGGGAGTGATCAGCAGCGGGGAGAATGTGTCGATCTATCAAACTTGAGATAATCGGGGATGGGAGAGATTGAGAATGAAGGCGAGATTAGTAAACCATATATTGCTAAAGAATTAAATTTTTTTTCCATATTTCTTTGTGACTATTTAACACTGCTCCGTAAACCTATGATAAACTTTTACTTTCATCCCTTCAAATTTTCGAAAGTCCCAATAGCCATTACTAAGTACCTAAAGAAAGTAGGATCTGTATAGTCTCCCCATTCACCTCTTATGATATCCAACTCGCTGGGTTTTTTAACAAATTTGCATTTACCAAATAGTGATCGGGACACCCCTGGCTGCTCCTGTCAAAACATTCGCATCAAGCAATATAATTTTTCTCCATTTGTTTGAACTACATAATAATCAACAGAGTACCTATATATATTTATATATATTATATAATGTATATATATATATATTATATTATATATTATACATATATTATATAATATTATATACTATATATATATATATATAATTATATATATTATAATTATATAATATATAGTATAGTTATATATATATATAATATCATATAATATATATATATATATATATATACTTAATATATATTATATATATTAGATATATATATATATTATATTAATTATATTATAATATATATAATATATATATAATACTATATATATATATATAAACAATATATATAATAATATATACTTATACATGTATATATACAAAAAATTAATCAATAAGACAAATATAATAATATTATATATATATATATATATCATAATATATATATATTATATATATATTAATATTATTATCTATATTATACTTATATATATATATATATAATATATAGATACATATATATATATCATATATATATATATATATATATATATATGATATATATAATATATTAATATATTAATATATTATATTAACAATTATATTAATATATATATTATATTAAAATAAATTATATTGCATTATACTAACAAAATATAATATTATATATTATAATATTATGTATATATCAGTGGTAACCCAGTAATTTGTTATTTACTCGTCTCGCTTCTCTCTCTCTCTCTCTATATATATTATTATATATAATTTATATATATTTATATCTTATACTATATATAATATACATAATATATATATATAATATAATTATTATATGATATAATATATATTTATTATATCTTGAGCTCGATCCCTATCTAAAACGTTTCTTAATGATAGTTGATTCCTGTATTACTAAATAATATTATCAGTTATCTTTATTTTTCATTTTAAGTATTTTTAAGTAATGTTTATTATTTTATTGTTTTATTATTTTATCCGTATTAAATAAAATTATTATTTAATTAATGTGTAGTATTTAGCATGTTTTTATTAAACATAGTATTTATAAACAATTTTTTACTCTAAATTCACAGACACCATCTTCCGACCATTCGATGTTTTAATGGTTAACGCGTATTAATAGCGTTATTCTTACTTTTCGTTCGAGTTTTTGCCACTAATTTCTTTTAATTATTATTTTTATAATTCATTTATTTGACCAACTTTCTCAAAAAAAATAGAGAAATTTATCGGAGCATAATGCTTTGCAAAAAAATCCGATTATCTGATAATGTTAACTCGCTGCTGATGCACGGAGTTAGCAGAGTAGCATGAGTGCAGGAGCACCTCTGATATAATATATTTATAATATATATATATATATATATATATAATTATATATTTATAATTATTATTAATATATATATATTAATAATTATATAATATATATACCTATATATATTATATATATAATATATTATTTTATGTTTGTGAGAGTGTTTGTGGTGCATTTGAGATTACTTCTTTGTTAAATTTTTGTCTCCTTTTGATTGCAGCACATAAATTA
Organism: Trachelipus rathkii; assembly: GCA_015478945.1. Lineage (NCBI taxonomy): Eukaryota > Metazoa > Arthropoda > Malacostraca > Isopoda > Trachelipodidae > Trachelipus > Trachelipus rathkii. Next base: position 19,076 of record JABUQX010035813.1, on the reverse strand, counting down.
CCTCTTCAATTTAAATCCCGTGCAGTACCACACTTTACATATTCCATATTCACAGACATATATAGTAAAAAAATATCAAATATATTAAAATAATAATCAAACAATAAAAATAAACAAATAAATATTAATAATATATAATATATGATATAATTATATATATATTAACTACTTCATTCAGAGAGGGATAACTGTTTGTGCTAATCAAGGAAACAAAGAAATATATAATTCCATTCAATTAAAATAAAAAATAAAACAAAAAAATAATAAATCATAAAATTAAAAAAAAAAATTCCAATTAAATAAAAAAAATACAATATAATATAATATAAAGTAAAAATAAAAAAATAAATGAATGATATAATATAAAAATAAATAATATATAAAATATATATTATTATGATATAGTAATATCTACTTATTATATATTAGTATATAATAGATATATATATATATAATATATATATAGTACTATATATTAGTTACTATAATAACGTTATATAATCAATATTAATTATTATATATATGTAACGTATATTTATATATAGGACATTAAGTTAAACGGAGCTCACGCCAATTGGTGATATTATTTATTGTCAAATTAAAATTCAAAATTCCGAATTTGCTATTAAAAAGAACTTCACTTTTTTATTTTTTTGTGGCTTCAAATTTGATTTATTTCCGATTCATTTTGATTTAATTTTTAGTTCTATTCAATATGTGTAAATATTATTATTGGTGTGTCGGTATAATTAATTATATTAGTTATATATTTACTATATATTTAGTTTCTATATAATATTTATATATATATTATATATATAATATATATATTTAGTATATATTTATATAGATATATATAGATGGCAGATTTTTTAGCTCCAGTATGGTAGCTATGAACGGCCTACAGTAAAACAAATTATATATTTGGAACCAGCGGAAAATCAAGAAAAATTTAACCTTTTTTTTTTTTTTTTTTTTTTTTTTTTTTTTTTTATTTTGTTTTTTTTTAAAGGTAAATTTTTTTTTTTAACTGAAAGGAATATCCCTAGGGTTAAACCGTCAAGTATGGCAGGAGTCGGGGTAATCTCGGCCTCCCGGTTGGAGCGACGCGTGGGGACTAACTCCCCCTCCTGGGATGGTCTTCCGGAAACCCCCGTCTTTGGTCTTGTGGTGCGCGGGGGTTCCTCCCGACCATCGCCCTCCGGGGTATCGAAGACGTCTCCCCCCTTCATGCTCCTCCGTTGGCTCTGAGCCTCCTTAAATTTTCGAGTTGAATATTTGTTTTTTTTTGTGGTTATATTACAAGAAAATTAGGGGCTCGAGCCGTGACAGGGGGACAGAGGGGGGGACGGTTCATTAACCCGTAGGGGATGGCGGAGGAACCCCAGCGCAAACGCCAAGACCAAGAGCGGGGGTCCGAGAGACATTACCCGGGGGGGGATTAGTCCCCCCCGATCGTTTCGCACCGGTTGTTGAGACCTTGTTGTCTGGTTTTTGGAGGCCGAGAGACCTCCGTACTCCTGCCTCCTTTGCGTGTTTTAACTCCCTAGGTGGTTATTCCTTTAGTTGAAAAATG
>JABUQX010035813.1:12500-15000 GCA_015478945.1 Trachelipus rathkii | reverse complement strand
TCATATATTTATATATAATATATATATATAATATATATATAATTGTATATATACTTTATATATATATAGTATTATATATATATTATATATAGTTATATATTTATTATATATATATTATAATTATAATATATATATATATAATATATATATTATTATATATATATATATTATATATTATATATTATATATATACATATATATTGATTTATATATATATATATATATAGTATATATATATATATATATATATATATATATATATATATATATATTATATTATATATATATATTATATATATATATATATATATTATATATATATATATATATTAAATATATATTATAATATATATATATATATATATTATATATATATATATACTATTTATATATATATAATATATATATATATATATATATATATTATATATATATATATACTAGTGGATGGAGCGAAGCTGAATATTTACATAACCGTGGTTACGGTTTTTTGGCGGTTCTTAAATTTTTCAACAACTCCGGTTGCGGTTGTTCAATAAAAAGAAAATTTAGCAATTGCTTTGTTTACTACTACTACTACTACTACCACTAATAATAATAATAATAATAATAATAATAATAATAATAATAATATAATAATAATAATAATAATAATTAATAATAATAATAATCAATAATGAAATAATAATAATAAAAATAATAATAATAAAAAATAATAATATATAATAATAATAATAATAATAATAATAATAATAATAATAATAATAATAATAATAATAATAATAATAATAATAATAATAATAATAATAATAATAATAATAATAATAATAATAAACATCATCATCACTCACCTTCTTTCCAAAGACTGGGGGTAAGGTGCGTCACATGAACAGGAAACAGAAAAGTAGTAGAAGAATATGACGCAAGTCGAAAAGAAAGCCCAGCCTTACCACCCTCTTGATACCCTAGTGAGAACTCGTCGCAGTAAGAAAAATCAACCCTAGGGCTTCACGGGACTGCAACGGATCCTCTTTGTGGCATCTCGTCAATGTAAGGTTCATGCCTTGGCCCAGGTAGGCCACAACTATACCCGCTCAAAACCCTGCCATTCACTCATATTATGCACCTTTATTCTTCCACCTCTGTCCAATCACTATTCTTCCTTCAGGCATTCCTTTACTAACTCAATACACTTTTTTCTTCTGTCTCCCAACCGGTCGACTCCCAGCACGCCCACCACTATATATATCCTCTTAACCAACCAACTATCATCTATCCTTTCCACATGACCAAATCATCTCAATGGACTTCCATTTATTCTGTCATATACTCTTTTCTTCACACCACACAACTCCCTAATGCGTTCATTCCTCATTTTTTCAATTCTTCTCCTGCCTAACACGCCCCTAAGATTGTCCACATGAATACATTGTACCTTAGAACTATATTTCTTATTGCAGACCATAGTTTCACTACTTTACATTAACACAGGCAACAACATACCCTCATGTAAGACCCTAGCGCACTAGAGACTTAGTTCCTTTACATTCACCAAGGAATTAATTGCACCAGCCACCTTCCTACCCTTCCCAGCTTTACTACTACACTCTGCATCATCTGCTCCTATTTCATTCAACATATATCTTAAATATTTAAACTCAGACACTTGTTCCAGCTGCTTACCATACAACATAACTTCACACCTAGGACTGTCCTCACTCACAAAAATAACCTTACTCTTATCTACGTTTACTTTTAAACCAATCCTTTTACACAAATTGCCAAATCCCTATACCAATTCTCTCCAACTCTTTTTTCAGATTCACCACACAAAACCAAATCATCCGCACAAAATAGGTAGGGCACTCTCCCCTCTCTTCCATTCTCCATCATTCTAACCCCTTCCAATTCCACCCCACCTCTAATTCTTCCATAACCCCATCCATATAACAATTGAACAGTCAAGGAGACATAACATATCTCTACCTCAATCCCCTATTAACATTAAACCAATCACTTTCGACCTCGTTTATTCTTACACATGCTTCACTATCATGATACATACTTTTGATTCCTTAGTAATAGAGCCCTGATATAATAATAATTAATAATATAATTAATATAATAAAATAATATAATAATAATAATAATTAATAATAATAATAATAAATAATATTAATAATAATAATATAATATAATAATAATAATAATAATAATAATAATAATAATAATAATAATAATAATAATAATAATAATAATAATAATAATAATAATAATAATAATAATAATAATAATAATAATAATAATAATAATAATAATAATAATAATAATAATAAATAATTATATAATAATAATAATATATTTAATAATAATATATAATAATAATATCAATAATATAATAATTAATAATAATAATAATTAATAATCATATTAATTAATTATAATAATAAATAATATCAATAATAATATATTAATTATAATAATAAAATAATATAATAAT
>JABUQX010035812.1:47500-52717 GCA_015478945.1 Trachelipus rathkii | reverse complement strand
ATATATATATATATATATATATATATATATATAGTATATATATATATATATATATAGTATATATATATATATATATATATATATATATATATATATATATATATATATATATATATATATATATATATATATATATATATATATATATATATATTTATATATATATATATATATATTCATATATATATATTATTATTATATATATATATATAGTTATATATGAGTATTTATATATATATATATATATATATATATATATATATATATATATATATATATATATATATATATATATATATATATATATATGTAACGCGAGATGATGAGGTCATTAATTAATTAAACATAGAATTAAATCACTCACCCCTCAGGTTCACTAATTAATATGATGAAGGTGTATTCAAAAGATTTTTGAGGTTATTCTTTTATTAATATTCTTTTCTTATTATAGTTTGATCGCAGATCATAATAGATAATTTTTATTTTGTATAATAAATAAGGACTGGGCCACAGACCCTTCGACTACATTTTCGTGAGTAATCAAATTCGAAATATTATATTTATTAGAATGATTTGCACAGGGGCGGGAGCTATATGTCTCGATGTACTGTGCTAGATTTTGATCACCATTCTCTCTAATTTTTATCTTTATATTTCACTGAAGAATCAACTTAACGTATCCAAAATGACACTTACAAGAGATCTTATTATAATAACATTAATTATATTATAACACCTTTAGTTTTAATATAAAAATAATATATTTAGAGAGTGCCAGGGCAATGCCCTGGGCACTTGTTAACGGCTCTGTTGTTGTAGCCTAACTGCCGTCTTCCCTTCTTCGGTCTCGTATTGAACCGGGCAGGAACAAGATATTCTATTGGCTGTTTCAATTTGAAATAACATAAAAAGAAGAAAAATAGTTATGTGTAATCTTATAATATGTAAGCAATTTTACCGTACCTAAAGAATACACATAACGGTTGGAGCTTTGTTTCTCCTCTCATAATAATAGCTTTTGCCTCCAAAGAGTTCTTCTAGCTTTACAATTATAATAAAGATTATAAAAGCATTATTTTATATAGTACTATACTTAGTACATATGGTGCATCCCCGGTTAGTCAAGAATACCCAGCCTTCAAGTAGAATAACATACATTTTTTTTTTTTTAATTTTTAAGTTGACAGAAATATTCCGTAGAATTTATTTCATTTTTAGCTACACTCCAACTTGTCTAAGGCCTACCCACTCGTGAGGACACCAGAGGTATATAGGATTTCATAGCTCCTCCCCCTCTCATATGGTACCCTGAACGAACGTTAAATCTCTCGTTCCTTCATATAGATTTTAAATGCGATTTCATATTAATTCGAAAAATATATTAATTAGACGGCACCACAAAACATTATAAAAATAATTTTAAGCAGATAGATCTTACTAATAACACAACAAAATCAATTCGCATATACCTAATCATAATAATTTCATTATATTTTTTAATCATAGTACCTTCCTACTCTAAGTATTAAAATCAATACATAAAATACAATAATTTTAAAATGGAGATCTCCAGCATATAATTTTACCTATGGACTCAAGGTCCTCACAAAAATAGCTATTTTAAAATATACATTTTACTATTCCTAAAAATACCAAGTTACAATTTTTCTTCCTCAGAGAAGGAATTTTTATTATATGAATAATAACGGATCTCCTAAAAGTCCGTCTTACAAGCGTTTCTTTGTTTCGTTTCACATATCAACCTCCTTCCCTACCCGATTTTGGGGGATAAGAGTAAGAACGATGGGGGATACCCTCGTACTTATACATTGTAAAGTTTATTTCCAATACACAAGATTCTTATAATTATTCTATGACCAAAAAGTAATCTATCTGATTTTCCATTATTTTATAACATCATTCTGCCGCCGAATTATAATACATTTTAATTAATTTTTAATAAAACAAAATAATTACAAGATTAAATTTTCACTTACAAAAATACTTTCGATGAAAACAACAAACCATATGGGAGCATAGAGAGACTTCCTATGCCTCCTTCGATACTCTCCGCGCAACATTACGAGTGGATTCAGCTCTTTACCAGACAGCAATTTTGAGCTTTAGTTCGTTTCTGCATAGAGGCGAATTTGAATATTTTGGGGTCTTCGGTGTTATGTCTTTTGATTCACCCAAATTTTGGAGTTAAGCCTATAGAACTTTTGTTTATTTTTAGCAGGCGGTAAGGGTATGTTTTTTATTTTATTTTTTTTTTTTGAAATGCGCGGTGATTTTCTGTTTTTTTTGTTTTTTTTTGGGGGAACGACTTTCTATTTTCGTTTATAAACAGAAAATTTCTTCACGTTACAAGAATAGGCTTTCATTATTATTAAATATAACCACAAGACTTATTTTCTTAACACTAGTTAAAAATATTTTCTTCACTTGGGTTTAGATAATCCTAGCCACTTTCATTATCACAGCGTCATTTATTATTATTATTATTATTATTATTATTATTATTATTATTATTATTATTATTATTATTATTATTATTTTTATTTTTATTATTATTATTATTATTCTTGGACCTTTTTATCAAAAGGTTGTAATGACTGATGTCACTCTGGGGTCACCAAATATGTAACGCGAGATGATGAGGTCATTAATTAATTAAACATAGAATTAAATCACTCACCCCTCGGGTACACTAATTAATATGATGAAGGTGTATTCAAAAGATTTTTGAGGTTATTCTTTTATTAATATTCTTTTCTTATTATAGTTTGATCGTAGATCATAATAGCTAATTTTTATTTTGTAAAATAAATAAGGACTGGGCCACAGACCCTTCGACTACATTTTCGTGAGTAATCATATTCGAAATATTATATTTATTAGAATGATTTGCACAGGGGCGGGAGCTATATGTCTCGATGTACTGTGCTAGATTTTGATCACCATTCTCTCTAATTTTTATCTTATTATTTCACTGAAGAATCAACTTAACGTATCCAAAATGACACTTACAAGAGATCTTATTATAAGAACATTAATTATATTATAACACCTTTAGTTTTAATATAAAAATAATATATTAATGTGATGAAGGTGTATTCTAAAGATTTTTGAGGTTATTCTTTTATTAATATTCTTTTCTTATTATAGTTTGATCGCAGATCATAATAGCTAATTTTTGTTTTGTATAATAAATAAGGACTGGGCCACAGACCCTTCGACTACATTTTCGTGAGTAATCAAATCCAAAATATTATATTTATTAGAATGATTTGCACAGGGGCGGGAGCTATATGTCTCGATGTACTGTGCTAGATTTTGATCCCCATTCTTTCTAATTTTTATCTTTATATTTCACTGAAGAATCAACTTAACGTATCCAAAATGACACTTACAAGAGATCTTATTATAATAACATTAATTATATTATAACACCTTTAGTTTTAATATAAAAATAATATATTTAGAGAGTGCCAGGGCAATGCCCTGGGCACTTGTTAACGGCTCTGTTGTTGTAGCCTAACTGCCGTCTTCCCTTCTTCGGTCTCGTATTGAACCGGGCAGGAACAAGATATTCTATTGGCTGTTTCAATTTGAAATAACATAAAAAGAAGAAAAATAGTTATGTGTAATCTTATAATATGTAAGCAATTTTACCGTACTTAAAGAATACACATAACGGTTGGAGCTTTGTTTCTCCTCTCATAATATTAGCTTTTGCCTCCAAAGAGTTCTTCTAGCTTTACAATTATAATAAAGATTATAAAAGCATTATTTTATATAGTACTATACTTAGTACATATGGTGCATCCCCGGTTAGTCAAGAATACCCAGCCTTCAAGTAGAATAACATACATTTTTTTTTTTTTTTTTAAGTTGACAGAAATATTCCGTAGAATTTATTTCATTTTAAGCTACACTCCAACTTGTCTAAGGCCTACCCACTCGTGAGGACATCAGAGGTATATAGGATTTCATAGCTCCTCCCCCTCTCATATGGTACCCTGAACGAACGTTATATCTCTCGTTCCTTCATATAGATTTTAAATGCGATTTCATATTAATTCGAAAAATATATTAATTAGACGGCACCACAAAACATTATAAAAATAATTTTAAGCAGATAGATCTTACTAATAACACAACAAAATCAATTCGGCCCCACCAAACATTATAAAAATAATTTTAAGCAGATAGATCTTAATCATAGTACCTTCCTACTCTAAGTATTAAAATCAATACATAAAATACAATAATTTTAAAATGGAGATCTCCAGCATATAATTTTACCTATGGACTCAAGGTCCTCACAAAAATAGCTATTTTAAAATATACATTTTACTATTCCTAAAAATACCAAGTTACAATTTTTCTTCCTCAGAGAAGGAATTTTTATTATATGAATAATAACGGATCTCCTAAAAGTCCGTCTTACAAGCGTTTCTTTGTTTCGTTTCACATATCAACCTCCTTCCCTACCCGATTTTGGGGGATAAGAGTAAGAACGATGGGGGATACCCTCGTACTTATACATTGTAAAGTTTATTTCCAATACACAAGATTCTTATAATTATTCTATGACCAAAAAGTAATCTATCTGATTTTCCATTATTTTATAACATCATTCTGCCGCCGAATTATAATACATTTTAATTAATTTTTAATAAAAAATAATTACAAGATTAAATTTTCACTTACAAAAATACTTTCGATGAAAACAACAAACCATATATGAGAATAGAGAGACTTCCTATGCCTCCTTCGATACTCTCCGCGCAACATTACGAGTGGATTCAGCTCTTTACCAGACAGCAATTTTGAGCTTTAGTTCGTTTCTGCATAGAGGCGAATTTGAATATTTTGGGGTCTTCGGTGTTATGTCTTTTGATTCACCCAAATTTTGGAGTTAAGCCTATAGAACTTTTGTTTATTTTTAGCAGGCGGTAAGGGTATGTTGTTTTTTTTTTTTTTTTTTTTTTTTTTTTGAAATTTTTTTTTTTTTTTTTTTTTTTTTTTTTTTTGGGTAACGACTTTCTATTTTCGTTTATAAACAGAAAATTTCTTCACGTTACAAGAATAGGCCTTTATTATTATTAAATATAACCACAAGACTTATTTTCTTAACACTAGTTAAAAATATTTTCTTCACTTGGGTTTAGATAATCCTAGCCACTTTCATCACCGCGTCATTTATTATTA
>JABUQX010035812.1:40000-42500 GCA_015478945.1 Trachelipus rathkii | reverse complement strand
AACTTGTAACAAACTCGTGAAGCATAAAAAACAAAACAAACAAAAACAAAAAAAAACACAAAACTTCATAAACATCTAAAACACTTAAAACATCTATAAAAAGACTCACATACACTCATAAAACTCAAAAACTTGTAATAAACCTAATATCAATTTCATTAAGCAAATAAAAAACATTCATAAAAAAATCAACATAAACTTTTAACAAATTTAATAAACATTGATATTTAGTTGGTCATAATTTAGGATCATAATAATATAAATGTCTAAGGATCAGAATCCTAATAAGAGAGGAAAATGTCTAAGGATGTGAATCTTAATAGGAAAATTTCTATGGATGTGAATCCTAGTAAGAGAAATGGCTAGCTTTAAGTACTAGTAAGAGAAATTTCTAAACTCAAAATCTTACTTTAAAAAATAGCTCAGCTAAGCTAGTAAGAGAAATGTCCTAGAATAGAATCCTAGTAAGAATAATTTCTAAACTAAAAATCCTAGTTTCCTAGCAAGAGAAATGTCTAAGCTCAGAATCTTAGTAAAAGAAATGTTTAAGCTCAGAATCCTAGTATGAGAAATGTCTAAGCTAAGAATCCTAGTAAAGTAAGAGAAATGTTTAATCTAAGAATCCTAATAAGTGAAATGTCTAAACTCAGAATCGTAGTATGAGATATGTTTAAGCCCAGAATTCTAGAATGAGGAATGTTTGAGTTCAGAATGCTGGTAAGAGAAAAACGAGTAAGCTCAGCAGAATCCAAGTAAGAGAAATGTCTAAGCTAAGAGTCCTATTAAGAGAAATGTCTAAACTAATAATCTTAATAAGAGAAATGACCTTAATAAGAAAAATGTCTAAGTTCAGAATCGTAGAATGAGAAATGTCTAAGCTCAGACACCTAGTAGGAAAAATGATATTAAAGCTCAGAAACATAGTAAGATAAATGTCTAAGCTCAGAACATCAATAAGACAAATGTCAAGATTTCAAAATCCTAGTAAGAAAAATTTCTGAAGATGTTTTGAAATTTGCAGAGATTGAGATAGAAATTGAGTTAGATAGAAAAGAAGTTGATCCGAAAAAGATATTTAAGAAATTTCGTCGAAATTCTATATTAAAATTGGGATTCAAGTGGAAATTTATAAATGCTATTCATATGAAATGCTTAAATAACAATAATAATAATAATAATAATAATAATAATAATAATAATAATAATAATAATAATAATAATAATAATAATAATAATAATAATAATAATAATAATAATAATAATAATAATAATAATAATAATAATAATAATAATGGAATAAATATTATAATTACTCAAATAATAATTATTCAGATAGCCTACTTCTATATAATTATACAATATACTAAATAAGCTTAATAAGCGAAGACGAAAGCACAAATTCTATTATATATATATATATATATATATATATATATATATATATATATATATATATATATATATATATATATATATATATATATATATATATATATATATATATATATATATATATATATATATATATATATATATTTACCTTTATAATCATCAAGTTACTTTTTCAATAGTTCCTTTCACAAATGCCCAAGAAAGCCCAATGGTAAAAACCATCCATACCCAAGTGGCTCCAATAGTACCCAATCCCCAAGCGAATACAATGATGATAACCAGTGGGTAAAAAATATTCGTTACAATCTGAAACATTATTATTATTATTATTATTATTATTATTATTATTATTATTATTATTATTATTATTATTATTATTATTATTATTATTATTATTATTATTATTTAAACATAAAGGTTCTGATATTGATTTTTGTTTTCTAAGTTTATTTTTGTGGTTGGCAAACTTGCAATTGCGCACATTGCACTGTAAATACACACACACACCTATATATATATATATATATATATATATATATATATATATATTATATATATATATATATATATATATATATATATATATATATATATATATATATATATATATATATATATATATATATATATTCCTATTTTATGTAATAATATGGTAGGCAGATACATTGCCTTGTAGCAAAATATTAATAATAAACTACAAAGCATCATTCTAAGAAACCACAACAGCACGTTTGAACATTCTAGATTAAATTGTCTATCTATGTCAATAATATTCTTTCTTCTCTTCAAATTAAAGATTAGAAAGATAGAGAGAGAGAGAGAGAGGAGAGAGAGAGAGAGAGAGAGAGAGAGAGAGAGAGAGAGAGAGAGAGAGAGAGAGAGAGAGAGATGTACCTCTAAAACATTCTCATGAATTAGATCCTTTAATTTTGTAAAAGAATATTTGAATTTCAAGATGTAATTTAAAATGAACAAATATAAGAAAAGGTCATATAAATAATTGACAGTACAAAAGTCTTCTAAAAGTAAGACTTACTCAAAGAGGTTTCAGAAAAAAAAAAAAATGACATTACTTAAATAAAATAAAAAAATAGAAAAATGTCAACAT
>JABUQX010035812.1:30000-35000 GCA_015478945.1 Trachelipus rathkii | reverse complement strand
TAACGGCGGGACTGTTGTTCCTGCCTTCATTTTACTTGAAGATTTTTTATTTTGTAACATCTTAAAATTGGTATAAGTGACGAAGGAAATAGTAACTTTAAACTGAGGCCAATAGATCTGGGATTAACGGTATGACTTGTTTATGTCTTCACTGGCATGCATGCTACTTGTTGTTAAAACCTTATGGAATTATTGTTAGTTGTCTGAAAGCATTTTTAGAGGGGTTCATCTTTCCGGGTTCACCAATTATGAAGTGGATGAGTTGTTGTTTATCTTTTGTACAGTTCCTCCACTTCAAAGGTTGTTGAAGTAGTTCGTCTCCGTATTCTTGTTTCAATTATTTCCTTTCTCTTCGATTTTCTTATCTGAAACTAACATATTCTCTTTTTCTTTTATTAATTGGTTTTAAGGGTAAATGGTTTGTGTTATGGAATTTTTTATTCGTTTTTATTAAACATGGTATAACAATATATATAATACTTTCGCTGCAAATGACAACAGTTTAATAAGTTTTTTTTTAACTATATATATAAAAAATGTCGTTGTAGTTCATGTCTGGGGAATATTTTATAAGAAAAAAATAATATACTTGATAACTATATATATATATATATATATATATATATATATTATATATTATTATATATATATTATATATATATATATATATATATATATATATTAATTATTATAATATAATTATATTACCAATATAATGCTGTTGTACATAATTTTTTTTTTTTAAATGCTCGAGTCAATCCTAGATTTCACTTTCTGTAAAACCAAAGAATATGTATTGGGTATTTCTATTAACTTTTTTTTTATCATTTTCAGGGTAAATTTAGGTTTATTTTTGAAGCTATTTATATGTATTTATCATTAAGATTTTAAAATAAGTAATTTTTAGCTATTTAATATGATGTTTTGCAACCGTTTTATATTATCTTAGATATATAAATAACTTGTATTTTGTGAAATTTGTACGCACATATAATCTATGATTTTGGTCTCTCTCTCTCTCTTTCTTCTCTTCCTCTCTCTCTCTCTTTCTCTTCTCCATCTATTTTTTCTCTTTCTCGCTCTCTCGTCTCCTCCTCTCTCTTCTTCTCTCTCTCTCTCTCTCTCTCTCTCCTCTCTCGCTCTCTCTCTCTACTCTCTTCTCTCTCTCTCTCTCTCTCTCTCTCTCTTCTCTCTCTCTCTCCTCTCTCTCTCTCTCCTAGCTGAAAACGTAAAATGCATTTATTATAACGTATTAAAGGAATTTTCCATCGTAATATGTAATAGATTGTTTCAATTGCAGTGTAATATTGTATTTTGCATCATTTTATATCATATTTTGTATATTGTTTGTGCAAGATTAAGACTGTATATATGAATGGTTTTGTAAAGTCTTGGTTCCCGCCATTTTCTATACTCGTGGCGGTGGCGGGCTTTTTAAAGTTTCGAGTGTGAAGGAAACGGAACCAAGTTGTAAGTGTACAAGAGATTGAAGTATAATAAAATTATAATAAAATTGTAAGAAATTTTATAGCGCATAACTTTGTCAGCAAATGGTTTCCTTATAACAGAACAGAGTATTTAATAAAAGAACCAATAAAAACCAAAAACTGAGTCTCTCTACCCTACTTTTAAAGAGATAACCATAAAAGATCTATACTGACTATGTTGATAGTTTATTAGCCTCGACGTACCAATCAAAGCGTCTCAAATAGCCTCTTGTTGGTCAAGAAGGTGGCTTCAACAAGAGAAAGGTGGAAATACAGAGTACTTGTAGATACTTAGGCACCTCAAGGTATAAACAAAGCCTAATACGAGGAGCTATCATAAGAACATCATCAACTACTTCCTGTGCAGTGGAGGAACAAGCAGACGAGATACTAGATAACTACGAGCCCTCTATAACTACTAGACCTGTTAGTCGGGGAAGAAGAAGAAGAGAACTCCTGCCACCAAAGAATTGGTATCTTCTTCGGCTACAGAATTGGTGACCCTGGAAGTTGAACATCACCTCTCTTCAAGCAGAAGTCCTTCTCCTGCGATGACGGAAGAAGTCTTTCTCCTACGGTGACGCAAAGAAAGGTCCTTTTCCTATGGTGATGCAAGCAAAAGAACACCCGCTCGAGCACAAGAGCGGACTCCCTACAGAAGAAGAAATTCATTCCTTTCAAGAAGATGCTTTCTCAAACCACCTTTCTCAAAAGATGCCTTCAGAGTTCTAAGGCCTCTACAAGAAGAAGTTCGTCACAGAAAAAGGTAGATTTACGAAGAAGTTGAAGACGAATTACTTCTATTACAAACCTGATCTCCCTGGGAAAGGAAACGGACAACAAACCGCAGTAGTTCCAAGCAGAAGACCACATCAAAGAAAAAAATTCAACCACTAGCAGACCAGTGATGACACAACTTTCAGTCATACTGTTAATACCCAGGTCTATCAACCTTAGTTTAACATGGCTAATTCCGTCGTCGCTCATATCAATTTCAAGATGTCACACTAACGAAATTCTTCAACCAACGTGCAGACTGGTAAAGAGGGAAACAAGTCATACCGTTAACCCAGGTCTTCCGGCTTCAGTTTAACATGGCTATTTCCGTCGACACTTATATCAATTTCAAGATGTTTAATAACGAAGAAACTTCAAGCAACTCGCAAATCGATGGAGACAGGAACATTAGTCACTCAGTTAATACCCAGGTCTACCAACCACAGTTTAACGTGACTATTTCCGTCTACACTATGATAACTAACTACTCTCTCTACGACTCGCAGATTACATCTTTAAATGAGCTTGAATTTTTTCTCTTCAGCTCTCTGGTTAACAAAGAAGAACGATTCATCCACGTAAGGTATTACGTCTCAATTCATTGGCACCTCATACCACTGCTACTGTATATGGATCAATAACCTGAATACCTTCAGTATATATTTGGTAGTACGTCAAATACAATGGAGGATCACCTACCATTGCTACTATATATATATATATATATATATATATATATATTATATATATATAATATATATATATATATATATATATATATATATATATATATTATATTGATTATCTTGGAAGAATGGAGGAGAATCAGTTTCAACATAGTGATATGTCTAATACAAAGGAGGAACTCATACCACTGTCACGTGCTATCTTAATTCAAGCTGTATTCTTTTTGGTGATTAAACTCCCTTCAAAATCGTACCCGATAGATCACATCAAGTTTCATATCTTTCTGGCAAAGTTTCTTAACCGGCTGGTTATACGATTTCGCAGATGATTCCTCAACCGGGTCACTTCATCTACTGACCAGTAGAAGCATACTTTAGTGTCTAGACGTAACCCAGTCGAAGGTGTATTCGTTTTAAAAATGATATTAAGTGAATTAAGGTGTAAAAATTAAATTTAGTGTAAAAAATAGCTCAATTTTAGGCGTAAGTAATTTGTGACATTGATATAATTTATTGTTGTACATAATTTTTTTTTAAATGCTTGAGTCAACAATCCTAGTTTTCATTTTCTGTAAAATCAAAGAAAACGTATTCGGTATTTTTATTACCTTATTTTTATCATTTTCAGGGTAAATGCAGTTTTGTTTTTAAAGCTATTTATATGCATTTACCAATTAAATTTTAAGAAATAATGTAAATTTTAGTATAATATGATGTTTAGTAACATTTTGTATTATCTTAGTTATATAAATAGCTTGTATTTTGTGAAATTTGTACGCACATATAATCTATGATTTTGGGCGCTATTTTGCTCTCTCTCTCTCTCTCTCTCTCTCTCTCTCTCTCTCTCTCTCTCTCTCTCTCTCTCTCTCTCTCTCTCTCTCACCAGAAACGTAAAATGCATTTATTGTAACTCGCATTAAAAGAATTTTCCATCGTAATATGTAATAGGTTGTGAATTGTAGCATAATATTGTATTTTGCATCATTTTATATAATATTATGTATTTTTTGTGTAAATATCTTTTATATTGGTTGATTTTTAAAATATTTGGTTCCCGCCATTTTCAATACTCGTTGTGGTGGTGGGAGCTATTTAAAGATTCGAGTGTGAAAGAAAAGGAACTTGGTGTATATGAGAGCAATTCAAGATATAATAAGCTAATAGTAAAATTGTAAGAAATTTTATAGCACGTAACTTTATGTCATCGAATGGTTTCCTTATAATAAAACAGAGTATTTAATAAAAAAAAATTGGAAACTAAAAACTGAGTTTTTATACCCTACTTTTAAAAAGATAACGTTAAAAGGATTATAATGACTATGTTGATGATTTATTAGAATTGAAGTACCAATCAAAGCGTCTCATAAAGCCTCTTGTTGGTGAAGGCGGCGGCTTCAACAAAAGAAAGGTGAAAATACAGAGGACTTGTAGATACTTAGGCCCCTCAACGTATAAAAGAAGTCTAATACGAGGAGCTATTAAAAGAACACCATCAACTGCTACCTGTGCAGTGGAGGAACAAGCAAAAGAGATAACTACGACCCTTCTACAACTAACAGACGACCTGTTAGTCGGGAAAGAAGAAGAAGAAGAAAAAGAAGAGGTAACCCATGCCACCAAAGAATTGGTCTCTTGCTCGATTATATACAGTATATATATATATATAATATATATATATATATATAATTATATATTATATATATATATATATATAATATACATATATATATATTATATATATATAATATATATATATATATATTAGGCGGGGTCGAAATGTGGATGTTAAATCCCACACCCTGCAGGGAGTTCAATATGGATATCTGGTAACACATTCTGGGAATATTGGATCTATGCGAACCCCCTAGCCCTCGCTTGCCCCCCTTAAAATTTATTTGAAAAATGGATAAAAGGAAACTCAATATATATGTGAACAGAGTTTAATGTTAAAAATACTGTAATACTGATACTATAATGATATAAAACTAACATTACAATACTAATAACAAATATACCATAATAATAATATTAATACAAATATTTTCCC
>JABUQX010035812.1:2500-20000 GCA_015478945.1 Trachelipus rathkii | reverse complement strand
TGAAATGATATTTAAAACACTCTCATTCCTATCACGGCTATCTCATTCACAAAGGAAACACAGATGCTTTGTGTAATCACTTTGATGTCCTAGTAACATGGAGAGTGCCTTTAAATCGCAACAAATGGTTCAAACATGGTCTTTATAATTAAGTGTTGCTAGGATCATCTCCAAATTTTCATAACACTCTTTCAAATGAACAGAATGTCCCACAGGTAAGGAAGCATACCTACTTCCGTTATAGAGAAGTACAGCTTTGAGACTTCTTTTCGATGAGTAGATAAAGAGTCGCCAGTCGTTTGTATTGTAGTCAATGTTTAAACATTACAAGAGTCCAGGAACGTCAGAGCAGTATACTAGATCGTCTCTTTGTGAGAAAAACTGTTCAAATTCTTCCTCTCTATCTCTAAACCATGAAAACGACGCCCCTTTTGATAACAGATGTTTTTCTTCAGCCGTGAGCCTAAAAGTTCTGCTGAATCTTTAGAGAGACCCGTCTTTCACCAAATCATTCAATTCGGACTGTGTGAAAAGCTGCGGTTCTTCACAACCGGGATTATAAATATTATATTGGTCACTATTATTATTACAAAATTTACTCTCTATTTTCTGATCATCACAAACATCAACTAAGTTTGCTAGAGCAGAAGGAACAGGTATTCCTACCCCATGTGGCACAGTACGTATTGCAGATCTTACCTGTGAATACATAATGTCATTTTTGTTTTTTAAGTTAAAGCCGCGCACATTACAGGAACAAAAGTAACAAATCATCGCTTGATTTTGAGCTTCCTCCAAATTACGAAGCACTCCAAAACGAAAAGAATGCTTCTAACCTTTGACCACTGATGCCAATTCTCAACACATAAGAACATACAATGTGAGCCCTATTCTTGGCCTTTCGTCTCAAAAATCTAACACCAAATATACATTGTATATATTTGTAAACAAAGTCTGTTATTTTTCTTTGTCGTTTTATACTCTCATAAACTAACGCAGTATGTAACAGGAACGAGTTAGGATTGTTGATACAGCTACGTAAAGCCATCATACACTAAAAATAAAAAGAAAACCATAACAAATCACCACATAAAATATATAAATACCACTTTAAACATGTATATATATATAATATATATAATATAATAATATATATATAGATATATATATATATAGTATATAATATATATATATATATATATATATATATATATATATATTATATATATATATATTTCTACACAATAAATAGCAATTTACAATAAAAAAAATCTCATCGCAAAGGGAAAAAACAAAACCTCGAGTACCCAACATCCGTTTCTTTTCACAAAATTTCACAATAAAGATATTCAAAGCAGATGTTGAGATCGAAATATACTGTACAAAGATATAAAACGTCGATTAACATTCACATCAATTTACTATGCAAATTTAAGCTGCGGTCTATGCAGTATTTACATCTATTAGAATCACAGAACGAGGGAAGGACATGATGGAAAACCTGTTGATATCGCCTTGAAGGGGGCCAGGTCGTATGAAGCTGTTCTTGAATCTAACTTTCTTGGGTTCCAGTCGGTAGAGCGTCCGAGTATGTCAACCTCAGTCACAACATGCGTTGGTTCGACCCCAGAGGAGGCAATTTTCTTTACCTTCCCACAATAGGTCTTTATTTACTATAAAAATTTAAGCTGCGGTCTATTGCAGTATTTACATCTATTAAATCTTAAAGAACGAGGGAAGGACAGGGTGAAAACCTGTTGATATCGCCTTGAAGGGGGCTCGGTCGTTTGAAAGCTGTCTTGAATCTAACTTTTGGGTTAGAGGATGGTCCAGTCGGTAGAGCGTCCGGACTATGTCAACCTCATTCGCCACATGCGTTTTTCGACCCCAGGGAGCAATTTTCTTTACCCTCCACAATAGTCTTTATTACTATACAAATTTAAGCTGCGTTCTATTGCAGTATTTACATTTATTAAATTCTTACAGGAACGAGGAAGGACAGGGTGAAAACCTGTTGATATCGCCTTGAAGGGGGCTCGGTCGTTTGAAAGCTGTTCTTGAATCTAACTTTCTTGGGTTAGAGGATGGTCCAGTCGGTAGAGCGTCCGAGTATGTCAACCTCAGTCGCAACATGCGTTGGTTCAACCGAGGAGACAATTTTCTTTACCTTCCCACAATAGTCTTATTACTATACAAATTAAGCTGCGTCTATTGCAGATTACATCATTAAATCTTACAAGAACGAGGAAGACAGGTTGGAAAACCTGTTTAATCGCCTTGAAGGGCTCGGTACGTTTGAAAGCTGTCTTGAATCTAACTTTCTTGGTTAGAGGATGGTCCATCGGCTAGAGCGTCCGAGTTATGTCAACCTCAGTCGCAAACATGCGTGGTTCACCCCAGAGGAGCAATTTTCTTTACCTTCCACAATAGTTCTTTATTATACAAATTTAAGCTGCGGCTATTGCAGTATCTACATCTATAAAAATTATAGGAACAGGGGAAGGACAGGGTGAAAACCTGTTGATATCGCCTTGAAGGGGGCTCGGTCGTTTGAAAGCTGTTCTTGAATCTAACTTTCTTGGGTTAGAGGATGGTCCAGTCGGTAGAGCGTCCGAGTATGTCAACCTCAGTCACAACATGCGTTGGTTCGACCCCAGAGGAGGCAATTTTCTTTACCTTCCCACAATAGGTCTTTATTTACTATACAAATTTAAGCTGCGGTCTATTGCAGTATTTACATCTATAAATCTTCACAGAACGAGGATAGACAGTTGAAAACCTCGTTGATATCGCCTTGAAGGGGCTCGTCGTTTGAAAGCTGTTCTTGGATCTAACTTTTTTGGGTTAGAGGTATGTCCAGTCGATAGAGCGTCGAGTATGTCAACCTCAGTCGCAACATGCGTTGCCCAGAGAAAGCAGCAATTTCTTTACCTTCCCACAATAGCTCTTTATTTACTTTACAAATTTAAGCTGCTGTCATTGCAGTATTTACAATCTATTAAATCTTACAAAACGAGGGAAGAGGGTAAAAACCTGTTGATATCGCCTTGAAGGGCTCGGCGTTGAATAGCTGTTCTGAATCCAAACTTTCTTGGTTAGAGGATGTCAGTCGGTTTTCTAGAGCGTCGGTATGTCAACCTCAGTCGCAACATGCGTTGGTTCACCCCAGAGGAGGCAATTTTCTTTACCTTCCCACAATAGGCCTTTATTTACTATACAAATTTAACTCGGTCTATGCATTATTTACATTCTATTTTAAATTTTAAAGAACGAATGAAGGACAGGGTGAAAACCTGTTGACATCGCTTGAAGGGGCTCGGTTGTTTGAAAGCTGTCTTGAATCTAACTTCTTGGGTTAGAGATGTCCAGTCTGTAGAGCGTCCGAGATGTCCAACCTCGAGTCCAACATGCGTGGTTCGACCCCAGAGCAATTTCTTTACCTTCCCACAATAGCTCTTTATACTATACAAAATTAAGCTGCGGTCTATTGCAGTAATTACATCTATTAAATCTTACAGAACGAGACAGACAGCGGTAAAAACCTGTTGATATCACTTGAAGGGGCTCGTCGTTTGAAAGCTGTTCTTGAATCTAACTTTCTCTGGTTAGAGGATGGTCCAGTCGGTAGAGCGTCCGAGTATGTCAACCTCAGTCGCAAACATGCGTTGGTTCGACCCCCAGAGGAGGCAATTTTCTTTACCTTCCCACAATACCTTTATTTACTATACAAATTAAGCTGCGTCTATTGAATATTTAATCTATTAAATACTTACAGAACGAGGAAGGACAGGATGAAAAACCTGTTGAATCACACTGAAGGGGCTCCGGTCGTTTAAAAGCTGTTCTTGAATCTAACTTTCTTGGGTTAGAGCAGTGGTTCTCAAACTTTTTCGATTCACGGCTCCCTTGACTAATTCAAGTTTGCAAAGTCACCCCATGTTAGATTTTAAATGAACGTTTTTACAATTTATAAAGTAGGGTCTATTAATTTAAAATTTGCAAAAGATATTGCATGATTACAGCATGCCAAAAGTATTACCAGATTTGCCCTTAATATAATATATATAATATATATATATATTATATATAAATATATATATATATATATATATATATATATATATAATATATATATATATATATTAATATAATATATATATATATATATAATATATAATATTATTTAATATAATATATTAATATAAATATATATATATATATATATATATATAATATAATATATAATATATATATATATAATATATAATATTATAATATATTATATATATATATATATATATATATATATATATATATATATAAGTGAATAAATTAAATTTATCATTAATTAGTCATTAGTGGGATGGATGAGCCTGTTGGTCGCCACACATTTTCGAAAATCTGAGAATCAATTGGATACAACCACCCTCATTTCGTTTTCTACATTGATTTTTAATCGATATTTAGTTTTTATTACAGCGACAGCCGAAAATCCAGCTTCGCATAAATAAGAAGTCGCAAATGGAATTAAATTATTTTGAGCTTTACCGCTCAGAAGTGGATATTCATTTTTTTTACCAACATCCAAAATTCTGTTAATTCCATGACACTAAATTTTATTTTGAACGAATTGTCGCAAGACAGTTCAATTAGATTCTCTTTTTCCTCAATGGTAAAGTTAGATGGAGCATCAACATTAAATGAATCCTCAACCCATAAAAATTTATCCTTATGATTTTTTTAAAATATTTCTCAAACCCGACAATAGTAAATAAGTGTTCTTCAAAAATGGATTTCATATCACGAGAGAAATCAATCCCATTTGAGGTCAAAAATTCAAATATTGGAAAACATTCTTTACCTCAATCTTCCTTGACTTAATTCCATAAAGTAAGCTCTTATATGAAAAGCAACAATATTCTCAATGCAGAAATTCGGTTAAGCAATTTTCAACCACCAAATCTTTGTAGGCAATCAATGATGAAATAGAAAGAATGGAATTAATTTTATATTTTATGCTTTTCTTTAATTATGTTTACTGCCTATTAATGATTAAGGATTATTATTAATTAAGCTAATAATGAAAAAGAAATAATTTTTAAGGTTGCTATTGTTTGATAGCTAGGTTGTTGCCAGATTTTGAAGGTTTTATTTATTTATCAATATTTATATTTGTTTGCTTCCTTGTTAATTTATTTACTTAAAATTTTGTTATAAGATTCAATGATTTTAACGTGCAAATTAAGTTTATTTGTTGCAGGACTTTTATTGCAAGTATTTTTTGATTGTAATAGTGCTGTTATTTTTTTTAAAACGTGCTTTTACTTTTAGTTTCAGTTTTAAAATCAGTTTTAATTACTTTGTGAGTATATACCAGCTGGCGGTTGTGTGCGTCTGTCTGTGTGCGTGTGGTTGATGGAATGAATGGATTGATTGGGCGTGGGCGCAGACGTGGGCGTGGTCGGAGTTTATCTATTGACTTTGCATCAACGTCCATGGCCTAGACGCTAACTTCGAATCTGTGGGGTATCACTTATATAACTCTCATCCTAACCTCTTACTTCAATCTGAGACACAGTCATCCAGGTATTCTTTCTTCTTGGCGCTTATTTTAAATTATCAAGTTGAACTATATGTTTTAACACAAAAAAATTTAACTGCATTTTTAACGAAAAACGTAAAAAAAAAAAAATCATACCTTAAGTTTAAAAAAACGAAGGCAATTAAAATATAAATTTCTCAATTAAATTAACTTTTGTTGGTTTTATTCTCCTTTTCGTTAAAACAAAAAAAAATTTATAGCAAATTATATTAGAAAGTTAAATTAAATTTATTTTAACCGAAAAGTACTTTCAAAGATTTCCAATTTATTAAAAATGTTTCAAACCAATCCAAGCTATTTTAATTTTCAAAACTATATCATTAATGAGCCAAGAAGTGATTTTGTATTTTAATTAAAGATAATAATCCTAAAACGTTTAATTATAAGAAGTCTGATGATATATAAAAACGATAATCACGATATTGAAATATGAAAAAGAAATCCTCTACAAAAAATTTATTAACAAATTTTTAAAAAGTCTAGAATTTGACAGACACAAATATTTCAAAGACTAATCACCGAGTTTAGATACGTTTTAATATCAGTATCACAATAGGTTCTGAATTATAAAGATATGCAAAAAATTAAAATTAATAAGATTTTTGAAACAATATGTATATTCATTTTTTTTAAAGTTTGGAATAATATTTTAATAATAAAACTATTTTCTTTTTATGATAAACTACTAATAATTTTGTTGTTAAATTAAATATAGATAAATTATTAACTTAAATTAAGTATAATATCTTTTCGTGATTTTAATTAAGAAACTACTCAAAATATCATTTTTAAAATTTTGTATAATAAAAATGAATTAATAATAATAATAATATTAATATAATTAATAATAATAATAAAAATAATAATAATAATAATAATAATAATAATAATAATAATAATAATAATAATAATAATAATAATAATAATAATAATAATAATAATAATAATAATTTTAATAATAATAACAACACTGGCCAACAAAAAAAAATTTTTTTTTGCGTGTAAGAGATATTTTATTGAAAATTTTATAGTGTATATCGGCTCGTCTGGCTGATTTCAGAAATGACATTAGTTCTCCAAGATTGGCTCTAGTTCTTGAGATACAGGGTGTTCCAAGATATACTCTTATAAACAAAATATCTTTTTTAATGCATATTTTACAATTCCATATATGTAAGGCTTAATTCTGTAATATATCGTTTTATTTTCTTCTTTCTAAGGTGTTTATTCTAGTTAACCTATATATACTTTATTTTGTTCTATTTTTACAGAAACACTACTGACGCTCCACTACATTTCAAGTAGCACGTAAAGCCCTGATTTGAATAACCCCAATGTTTTATTCTGCCTTTACATCTCTCTGGGTCTTGATCATTGCCCTATCTTGTTCGTACGAGTTGACGCATAACCAAAGAACAGATTTAATAATTTACTAACTTTGTTTGACAAAAAGCACAGCCAATTAATGTTTGGATCCCATTACGCATACTGTTGGAATGAAATACCGTCGAAAAGAAAAGTGGGAGAGCGAACGATAAGTTTCTTGGGCTCCCCATATTGGTTTCTGTTCTTAAAATGACTTGATGCCTTTGCACACTAACACTCCCATGGAGCAAACTAAAAAGATTAAAGAAAAAACTGTAGACATGTCTAATGAAGAAGATATCCAGGATTGGGAAATAATTGAACCTCGTCCAAGCACCATCCGTGTCACAAAAGATAGTGAGGCTACCGACGATCACCTATGACACAAAGGAAGTAACTTCTACACTAAGAAACAGTTTTTTTTCCCAGGAACGAGGAATAGTGAATAAAATTGATCTCTCAGTTATTTATGTATGAGATGTTAAGTTCTCTCATAGCAAGATTCTCACGACTCTCTCTCTAGCCATCCTAGACTAAAGTGTTGAAAAAGAATGTTTCACATAAAAGGCTAGTAAGGGGACCAAACCTTCCACCGTCGAATGTTAAAATAACCATTTTTCTTCGGAAAAGGAGACCGAAACTCCGACGTAGAGTACGTTCTGTTCATAAATTTCAGTTGAAGAAGTCTAAGTATACTAGTATATACTGAGAAACATCCCTGACTCCTACTCTCTCCTAACTCCAGATGGGACGGGCACGTATACACCGTACAATACCACCCAGAAGTTGGCTATTTAGATTTTGCAGGATAGACTATGGTTCAACTGCCGAGTCCCAATCGTTTGAAGGTTTGTTATATAGTATGTACCCAATGCAATAGCATATGCATCGATTCCAATACGGTCCCACTCAACAAAAACTCTGAAAGAGGAATCATGAAAAAATATATAGAGATTGATTCTTGATAGTAAAGCCACCTTTAGAAGCATTTATGAACACCCACAGCCGCCTATAAGGTGCATATGAGTTGCCGTATTAGTATTTTTCGGAAGCCAGGTAGCTGCTCAACACATTCATTGAGTTGGCAGCAAAGCGGAAAATATTACTTAACGCATACCCTTGTTATTCTAATCAACTGACCTAATGTGGCTTAGATCGATTTAGGCCCTATATATAAAGGGAAGACCACTGTTGGAAAAACCACAATTTCTATGTCAAGAACTTATCCTTGCTAAGGGAATAATATAGGACTGTTAGTGCATCTCTACGAATTATCAAATATACATCGACACCACTGATTTTCTGACAGCACGATACCGAGGAAAATTAATTTTTTCGCGAACCAACTTGCCACATTCAACTAATGGTATGAAAATGAAGCCAATATTAGTTAGACGGTGGCACCTAGACAAATCCGTGATGTGTAGATGTTCAAAATATATATTGAAGATATATATTTTCTCTTCAAGGGGTACAAATGAAATGATTACCGACAGAAACTTCATATATACAGCCTCCGGACGAGAACTCGAATTCTAGGACAGGCGCGCGTGCGAGAGTGTACGCCCAAATATCAACGACCAAAACATAAGAAGGCCCATGACACACATGCTATCCAACTTAAAAATTTCCAAGCATGGTCAATCGTGATGATTTGGAAACAAGGCATCATGCCCCACTGGACTAGAGGGAACAAGGATTTAAATGTCACCTCTCCGACGATCATTCTATCAGCACCTCCTTAAGTTGGGCCAACTCCTATAGAGAGTCTCGGCTCAACTATACATAGTGGAGGACACAAGAGTATGAGTAGAACTCAGGTTAACAAGAAAAATGACTTTGCCCGGGGACGCTTCCAAAAAATATTAAGTTGGAATGCTCACTAAAATACGAGAACCAAGACATAAACGAGTTTTCCAACCATTTCTTACATTAAGTGTTTCAATATCAATACTATAGTGATACACCCGAGAGTATTCCGACGAATTTTCGAAGAATAAATTAAGGAGAGGAATGTTATAGTGGTTCACCAAACAGGATTTAAAGTTGTAAGGTACAAGCAAGCGGAGGGACCACGGAAGGCGAGAAAGTAAGGGGTCCTATCTCTACAGAGACAAATCCAACAAGAGGCTGTAAAATTTACAAACTTCTTAGGACATGCATTTTTGCAATATGCCTCCCAAAGATTCCCCTGTCGGATTTCGGCTTAGAATTTGGTCACCTTTCCGAGTGCGTGAGAAATTATAATACTGCTTATCTAGCAGACAACGTATAGAGTAAAGATTAGCGGCTAAGTGGGATATATATCAGCAGTTTTCTGTTCCCTACACACCAATCTTCGGAATGATAATAGTAAATCACACATAGAAAAATAGAATAGCCAAGAGAACAGATCGAGGTATGATCTAGCATAGCTCCCGGGTAAAGAGACGTAAAGAAACATACAATATGGATAGTTCCTCAACATATCCTCGCTTACACCACAACGCTCTTTGTCCCAGTCCATAATAATACCGACAGTCTACGAGTCTTCTAAAACATCTCATTTTCATACTCTAACCACTCACCTATTCAGTTCTCCGTCCGCACCTACTTCCTGTCTCTATTATTGAATTTTATGCTCCAGTTTTATTTATCGGTCACAGTTGTCGGCGGAATTAGTACTTGATATGAATATTTTGTGACGTTATTTCTTAATATGCTTAGACTAACCACCTTATCTCCCATGATATTGTATTATGATGATGGGCATACTGTGTATCTTTGATGACCTTATGTAAGGCCGTTGTATCTTGGTGAGAGCTTCCCAACGTTGTATTGTTGACTCTTGACCATAAAATATTTCGCATCCTTAAAGTTCGAGGTAAGAAACACGTTCTATTTCTACCAATTATTCTCGGCTAACGGTTTTCGCCTTTAATCCAGCTAGTTTTCAATATAGGTATCATAGGATTTTGATCCATCTGCAGACAGAGGGATAATCTAGCAAGCCGCTCAGTATGTTTATAATCTTGTCCGACTACCAACAATTACTGGACCAGATGCCCGATTTCTGACGATCAGGGCAGCACTTAGGGCGCCAGGACCAAAGGGCGATGAGAATCGTCTAGAATCCAACTTCTAAGCTCTCCATTACTCGGTTCAGCTAGTCATGGTTCTAAACTATTTAATAATCATCTTGTTCGTACTTCGAATAATTGCTGTTCGAGAAGGGTGCTTTAACTTTGCGGTCGTTAAGTGCCTGCATCTTTATACCTAACATTTAACATTACACTTTCAAATAAAGTGACGTAAAATTTCCACCTTTATTCTGTTGATGAGGTTGCTGGAATTTCCCACAGTGCGGGATTGATTTCTGGTTAATAAATTTTTAACACCGTCTCTTGTGTAATTCTTTCAAGGGTAGCGCCTCTAAACATTACCATGGAGTACGTCGAATGAGACAGTTAATAGACTACTATAAAATATCCTCTGCAGACAAGGCAATTTCAAAATGTTCAGCAGTTAAATACTACGCACTTGAGAAAACTTGTAGACCACCTCACCTAATCCGTACTTCCCGTAAAATTGTTTATGCCGCGCCTCATACCTTGGCTATTCTTATGACATTGGTAGGGTGCAACGCTTGTACGAGTGCCTTGACTTTTTTGTGCATGTTTTGAAATACAAAGTCGGCTTTCAGAGCAGTGAGACATCGAGAAATACCCAAGTGTCCCTGGAGATGAGTCATACGAATAATATCGTCCAATCGTCCACTCGACGGTCGGGAATAATGATTCTGGCATAGTTTAAAGATACATCAACATAGAGAGAGATCTCGGTTTTCTTGAACCAAAACTGTTGTTTTCTTATAATTAAAGAACTTTTTTCTTATATTGTAAGTAGTGAATTAATTTATTAAATGATTTAATTGTAACTTCGCTAATCTAACAGCATTAATTTAAATTCTTTCCCTGAAGCGTTTATTAGTTCCAGGTGAGCCTCATTACAATGTTGAATTAAATTTATTCGATTGTTTTCCATAAAGATATCATTTACTTTATCTACTAAAGCAAAGTAAGCTTTATCATTTAATTTATCTAATTCTTTTCTTTCTATCTCTACTCTATCAGCTGTCGTTAACCCTTTGGGATTTAAATCTGCCTTTTTCTCATGAGAAACATGCGTGGAATGTTCTTTATTGACGTTGTGGTTATTTAAAGTCTCGGCATTGTTTCCTTCTCGTGGAATGTTGACCGTGGCGCGTGTGTCGTTTACCTTTATGGCCTGGTAATAACGTTCCTTTAAGGTAGGGGAGGGTTGTTCATAGCTATAAGTGGTTGAAAGGTTCGGATGGGACTCCACGTGGAGTAGAATTGAAGCTTCGCTCTGATTGGTCAATTGGGAAGTGGCAGAGCCAATCACAGCGTTCGTGAGTGGAGGCGTGGTTGGAAGTTTCGCTTTCACTTCTTCAGTCATTTCTGTTTAATTTTTTTTTATCGTGATTATTTATCCTATTTATCAGGAGGTATTCAGAAAGCGGATTGGTCTTTTTTGTGATCAATTCCCATAATACCTGGTGGGAACTGAGTAAATTTAAGCTCCTAATTTCACGAACATTATAATTTTTGTCATCATTTGATTTCTTATATTTGGAGATAAGATCCCTTGATTGTGTGGCTATTGTTATGCCCTTATTAGCAAGCAGGTATCCGTATTTTCGGAAGACTTTCGTCAGGCAGACCAGTAGTCGATTGGCATGGTCATAATTTCTTTCAGTGGGAGAAAGGACGGAGCTGTAGAAGGCAATAGGCTTATCACCTTCGTCAGTAAGTGGAAGAGTGGGACAGCTCCTGTAGATTATATCTGTTGTATGTATTGAATAATTTTATTACGGTGGATAGGTGTCCTGAGTGTAAGGCACAAGCACGAGGCATTTTTTAAACAGTCCCTTTAGCATTTCAAAGCTTTGTCATATGCCACAGGGTGGTTCCAGATCATATGTAGGACGTTTCGAGAGTAAGTTTTCCTTTTAAGAACAGAGATGAGGTCGCTGTTATTTCAGCGAAAAGCGGGGTGCTACTACGGTAAAAGCCCACCTTTCCAAGGAAACTTCTTAATTCCTTTATGGTCCTAGGCTTTGGGGTGTCCAGTATGTCCCCAATTTTTTCATGATTCGGTTTTATACCGCTTTCATTTATGGTGTATCCGAGGTAATCAATCTCTTTCTCTGCAATTTGGCACTTTGCAGGATTTATACTAATATGTAGGTATTGCAATCTTCTCAGTACCTTTTCAAGGAGAATTTTGTGCTCATCTTCGGTCTGTGTGTGAATTAAAATGTCATCCATATAAGCCTGGGTGTTTTCGATGCCTTGTATGACCGTATCAATGTAAGCTTGAAATATGAACGGGTAGAGGAGACGTTAATCCCATCGGGAGGCTTCACTGTAGGTTGAAAAGGACCCTCGAGACGTTGAAAGTGTATGTAAAGTTACTTCTGGGTATATCGGTGAATGGTAAGTGGCACCCGTAAAAGGCCTTGGAGTTAAATCCAAACAGATTGTAACAGCGGCTCCCCTCACAGTTGTACATGCATCCTGCCTAGGCGTGTCGGGAAGATCCATAAGGTTCTTATTTTCAGACTCTTTTGTCAGTTCTCATAAAATCGGAACATTATTCTCACTACGATTATTCACTTTCCTAGTAAACACTCATGCGGAAAAGACAGAAGTAATTTGCTACGGCGTGATAGACTCCTGATGTAAGCACTACTAGATTTATTCAAGTTTGGCCTTAGTTTGAGCCATAGACTTTGTGAGGCACCCTCCTTGATCTAGAGTGAGATCGGTGATAAGCTTCACCCTTTAGTTTACTTTATATAAGGGTAGGTGTTAGCGCTTAGTTCTATTAATACTTTTCTGGTGAGTGGATAAAAAGCGGCCTTTCATTAGAAGTTTTCCTGGCCGTCCTCACCTATTAAAGCTGTGCTCATTCTCTTATTTTTATTTTATATATTTATCAAATAAAAATTTATCATTACCACCGTTATTCTAATTGTTTCATCTATATTATGCCTGGTTTTACGGGTATGATAGAGTATTACAAATATACTCATTTATTACTCATTAATATTTCATTATAAAATTAGAGAACTAGAAGGTCATCAACAGTATAGGAGGAGGTGAATGAGAGAGAGATTTGAGGAGGAAGAGGCAGGCTAACATTATTTAAATATTAAAAATTTCAATAATATTCACTCAATTTAAAGTATATTTCGTGACTTGAAGAGTCTTATTAAATAAATCACGTTTAAAATCAATGTCCATCTCAGAAATTCTTCAAAATAAATGATACTTCCCTTTCTGAGTAAGGTTCGAGTTATTATGGCACAAATAAAAGTTTCAGATATATAATAAATTACGCTCCTTCTTGTCCTCTATATTCCCCAAGTCATATTTAATATTTTTTAATTCGATGAATATGTAGCAGGTCTATCGTATGCGAATTATCCTAGGGGTGCTTTGTGATGGTCAGAAGCACTGCTCGCCAGGATACTTTTCACCGAGCCACAATCGACCAGGTAATCGACCTTATTTAGTGTGTCATAGACTAAATACAAGGTTAAGTTGTCAATCTTGCAAACCTTTCCGTCTACCTCAATATCGGCTGTAACATTCTACTACTTAAGTAGTGATCGTTAACAGCACTTAAATCAGTCGGGGTCTGACAAAATATTTGCTTCATTGCTTCACTTTCACTTGTAATTGTCCTAAACTGTAATCAACCACCAACTTCCTATTTCTTTCTAATTGATTTATATATAAAATGATATCATACTCTGTAGCATGATTTGGACCGACTCTGATCAATGTGGAGTGATAAATTATAATATAGTTTGCTACACTTACCCAACAAATAGAAATTAGTAAACATCGCGTCTATATACAGATCTGAGTGGTTGAGCGATGCGAAACGGAGGTACTATTGAATAAAATATCTTCTATACATGCATATATTTTTTAGTCATATGTTCTGGACTACTACCATACTTGCAGTTGTATGAATTTTTTACAAAATTTACCTACCACGTAGGATAAACTAATATATACATATTGGATTGACTATACAGGATTTTCATTGATAAAAAGGCTATTACTAGTATTAATTAATTTATTTTTTTTGATATGACTCCATTTTTCTTCTCACAAAATGAGGATAATGATTTTTCTCACTGTTCCCGGTTCACCGTGACATAAAGGTAGTTGCTTCATATTTTGTTTCATTTTTCAATGTCCCATTATATGTTCATGTTATTAATTAATAAATAATTATTTAATATTATTTTATAATTATGCAATTCTAAATATAGTAAAATAAATATTAAATATAATAAATTTAAACTAAATTCACTTTCATTATTACGTGTGTCTCTTCCGTAATATTATTAAAAGTATGTTGAGTGTTTTGCATAAACTTATCATGTTATTATTATTATATATTATTAAATATTATTAATTCTATTAAATTATATTATATATATTATATATTACTAATTTATATGCTAAATTCTAATTATTATCATAACGTTCCAGTCTTATTAGGATTTATGATTTAATTAGTTAATATATAAGTAGTTAATTTAGTAAATTATTATAGTAGTATATGGTGCCCAGTAGTATACTTTAGCCAATCACTTAGTAGTAATTTATTAATATATATATATTAGGAAAGAAAAGAATGATTGATAGAACTGTTATTTGCATCTCCAACATTCTGATGCCCAAGGTTTTTTTATGATTAACTAAATTCATTTATGCCCATCTTTTAAATGTAAGATATGTGAAATTTGATCACTTCAGATTTAAATAGTTATAAAATTATTGAAATTCTCACTATTCTATATATGTGAGATATGTAAGGTGCGTTTCTTACTAGGTCTGCATGTGTGTTAATGATTCCGCAGATTTTAAACACGATTTTTTCACTCATGTTATATCGCGTCTACGTATTGATGAAGTGCCATTGATGAGCTAATTCCTAATAGATCTGACTATATCCGGTCTATTAAAATTTCTTCGCACATTTAATAATATTATAATTAAATGGATACAGAGGTACCCAAATATTTTTCATCACAATTATTGTAAGCTTATGATACCAGAAGAATAGCGAGCATGAATAGATAAATCATAAACTCATAGTTCACGGGCGTTATAACAATGCAAAACTACTACTAGCCGACATTGACATACTGATCCTTGCGATTGACGATACCACACAAGCGCTTGTGTGTCGCGTTTCAGAATTATCTCTCTCTACTCAGAAAGTAAGTCGGGTGTGAACTTATAAGTATTACAACTCAATTAAGTGAGCGGACGAGCCGATTCTATCTATCTTTGTATAAGCAGCTCGGCCATCTGGCAAGACGAGCTAAGAGCATTTCACGCGCTTATATAAGCATATTACGAGAATTTGCGTCTATCATGATCAGCGCTGTCGCTGTAGCGTGTTGAGGTAGGTGGAGTACTGTTCTCTTTGTGTCTGTTTCTGTCTATCTTAGTTTACAGACACTCCAAGTTCTGTTCATTAGTTGTTGCCTCTCTCAAAAATAATTCTTCACTTTTCAACAAATCTTTCTGAATATGCTCCATTCTGTCCACCAATCTTTGACATCCTTTATGTTACGTCAGTGTCTATCGCTATATATTATATACATACTGGACTTTGGCATCTGTTCTAAGGAAGAAGACCTATAATGGCGAATCCTCGTTATGAGCTGTCCACGCAAAACATACGAAGCTTTTGTTCCCCAGCACTCCCTTCACTCGATGGAGATATTCACTGGCAAAGTTCATTCGTGAGTGTCATGCCTTGCGTTTGAAAATACATCGCGTATTCTAGTTTCTTAAGGCTTTATATATATACTTCTTCCCACTAAAATTTTCAATATAGAAGACGATTAAGCGTTATTTGATACGCGTGTGGACATATAATTTTAGACCAAATTTGTGTCCCATATGGGACAAAATTGGTTCAACAAGCGCTATACACATGCTCGTTGGTATCTTCTTATTATGTATTCACCTTTATGATATGATCTGTTGATGTGCACTAACCAAATTTATTATACATCAAAGTGGATACACCAATCACGTTATAAAAGTAATTGACTTATGTTAGATTTTTTATCGACAGTAGGATAATATATTGAATGTGAGGTTCTATATCAGGACGCCTACCGAAGTCCCGATCCGCTCCCTCCTCCTTTTGAACGTGCAGATTTGTGGGTTGAGAGAGATGAGAGATGATGTGATTCAACAAAACTAAGCCTCTGATGAAAAAACAGATGGCCCTGCTTCATCATGCGAGGGCGGCATTCGTTGAAGGAAGATGCCCGCGTATTCCCTTAACCCTTTTGAAGTATTTTTCGCCTTAGTCCTAAGACTCAACTTTTTAGTCGATACCATTTTCTAGAGTCTTGAATTACTGACTCTATTTTGTGGAGTCGTTTTTGAGTCAAGTTTGGGCGTTTGAGGATTTAGGCCTAATAGAGAGCTTGTTTTGAACTCTCAAATTCGAAATAGTCAACGTTTTTTTCGGTTGCTATCTGAAATGTTCTAACAAACAACGACTTTCTTTTTCTTATGTATTATCAATGAGTTAATAAGAAGCTTAATCTTCCACGTTATTATTTTACACAAATAATTTAAATTTAATTTGTCAATCAACCTTGATTAAAAATGAAGCACTAAGACAATGTTCAAAAGTAACGAAATTCTTTTTTTTCAATTTTTAACGTATCTGACTTCCAAATTAGGGGGTTTTAGACCCACCTGTGCACTCTAGAGATCAAACAGTGATGTAGTAACGCAGAAATCACTTACGGCTATCAAAATGATTAGAAAATGAACTTTCATTCACCAACCGGGGATGATTGCATAATTACTTTTGGCGTAATGGCTTTTCTATTAGTGTATATGACTTTGACAATATAGTGTTTTATTCAGGTCAAAGTAAATTAAGGTATTATTAAGGCACAAACTCGTTAGAAAATTCAATATAGTTACAGGGTAAACTAAGAATATGAGATTTGGGCTTGGACGAAGAATTACCTATTCTAAAGTATGATCCTGATTGATGCAGTGAAAGATTCCGACATAGCTTGAGAACTGACCTGAGCATTTCTTAGCTTCGGGCCTTCTCAGGCCCTCCACCAATCATAGCTCTTTGTTTTGGCGTCCCTTCCTTGTGGGAAAAGGCGAGAAGATGGGAGAATAGTGAGCCAAACAGAAACGAAACGTATACAATACAGCTACTAGTAAAAGAAAATTCATCTATGAGTTCACCCAAGGAATTAAGAGTTGTTATACATGGATGAGAAGAACCGGCAAATAGCCTCTTACAGAGTGGATGATACGACGTCGAAGAGAGTATAAAGGACATGAGAGCATGCAAATATATGGAGACCTCCACAAAGATTCCCTCGTCGGATTTCACGGCTGAGGAAGATTATATATAGGAAGATGATGTAATATATATATATATATATAG